>PVKC010019935.1:0-18849 GCA_004027635.1 Crocidura indochinensis
CAACCTGGGTTGGCTGCATGCAGGGAAAATGCCCTATTATGCTATTACTCAGGCCCCATTGAAATAGTTTTTAATCGCATAACTATTTCATTTATAGATTGATTTATTAAATATATATAGAACAGAAAAAGAAAAGAAAAAAGGTAAGTATGATAATTTGATTAATATTATGACTACTTTCTGATGCTACTATTTGACTACTTTTTGATACATTTGATGCTTGAAGGAACTACTTTGTCCTTAATTTAATTATTTTATTAACTTTTTATCAAAATATATTGTGATGCAGATATCAGACAGTGAGAAATGCTTAAATGACTCAGGTAACTCCACCCATCTTTTTTGAATTCCCATTATTTTCTGCTCATGCCTGGAACAAGATGACTATTCTTTGGAGAGTGAAAACTGAGTGTAAGTCATGTAAATGTTTCTGTTTGATGTTTTTGGCAGTGATGATGAAAATTCTAGACTGAAATGATATTGTATGAAGTCTGCACCAATTGCCTTGTTAAATAGAATGGATTTCCTCTCTTTTCGCTGTCTGAATCAATTCTTGGAGGAGTTAGTCAGAATTTTTTTGGTTGAAGCAACATGTTGCACTGATAACATGTAAAAGTACAGTCGATTGGACACACCAGGACTTTCCAATTCACTGCTCTCGGGAGCATTAGGAGGGCTTTTGCAAAAATAAATAGAGTTCTCTGAGGTTTGTTAAGAAGAGTTCCAGATCCTATTGACTAAAAGAGGAATGTTGAATACTCTACTGCAAAAAAAAAAAATAGCCATGGAATTTAGAGTCCCACCTGTTAAATTATTTGTCCTTCTATTAGAAGCAGGAATGAAGGCATATGTTCAACATCACTTCGGACCCATTTTCTATGGCGGGGCACCAAGGTAAACACATTTTCCTGATGTAATTGTTGATACTAGTTCAGCTCATGTGATGCAGGCGTAACTGTGTGAACCATTTTATTTGGACCCGTCCTCTCTGGAGTTGGCTGTGCTAGTGGGAAAGCCTGAAACCTTCAGAGCCAACACTCTGGGGCCCCAAATCTCTTAGGGAGCACCACACCCAATCCCTGTTTCCATAAAGGTACCATTCAGATTCCTAGCCCCTGCCTCATTTTTTCACTTGTGTTTTGAGGAACCTTCATCTCACTCCCTTCATTTGCAATTTATTTCTTAATGAACTTATAGTAGAACTAGCTACCCTTTTCCTAATTTTAATTAGATTCATGCACTTGGTTATATTATTAATGCAGACATTTTATGTTTTAAATGCTCTTTTTAATTTTTGCTTTTCTTTTTCATTCTCTTCTTTGCTTCTCCAGACCTCACTGCCCTCAAGATCAGTGTTAATAATCCAGTATTCTTTCTAAGGTTTCTACACACTTGCATGTTTCTATGGAAACACCTTTGTACATATTTATTTTCACTTTGGGGATATCATTTTTCAAACTCTCTGGCTTAATGATAATCTCCAAGGTAGTGTATGGGTTTGTTCTCAGGCTAACCTTCTAAGACATATTTAGCCAATGTCATGGTTTATACATTTGTTTATTCCACGTTTTTAGTAACTGGTGCCAGATATAGGCATTATGGATACAGGGGATTATGAGTGTATGTGCTTGTGGTTTGGAAGAGAACCCCTGGAAGCCCATGCCAGAGGCTAACTGGAGGTGCTAGACCCAGTTAGTCCCATTGGTGGAATTGCTTCTCTTAGAAGAATGTGTTCCAGTTTGGGGTGATTCAAAATCCACTTGTCACGTCCAGACTCAGGGAGGGTTAGGGTTATGGCATGAGTTAGAAAGAGGGGGCTAAAATTGTAGGGCTTTTTTTCAGGGGTAGGACTATAGGGGGGCAGAATTTATCCTCATGATCCTCAACCTACAATGGACTCAAGCCCTACAGGCTGCTTTTTCATCCCTTGCATGAAAAACAAACACTCGCCAGTGCTGAAGTTCAAAGCTATGGTTCCTGTGTGTTCCTTAACATGATGCAGGTGGGCTTTCATTGGAAACACCCTCGTCTGCTTCAGCTCAGATCCCATGAAAACAAACAATAGTGCCCTTTGCCCAAGTCGGAAGAAGTGGCCATGAAATCTCCATGAGCTTCCCATGCATGCCAGGGCTTCAAACAGGTCTTTCTGTGGAGGTGAAGACCTGCACATCCTTTCACAGTTAACTGCAGACAGGGGAGCAGAGTTTTAGGAACAGTGCCTTTGCATAGGCCTCCTACCATGCCCTCAATGCCTGGGGGTGAAGGTCAGAGCCTCTCAACTGAGGCTAAAGTGCAGTCATATCCAGGAGGTCTGCTTCTCTATGCTCAGGAAGCATGCAGACTTTGGATGAATTCTGCCCTCCTTCCCTTTGGTTACAACTGCTATTCATATATAAAGGTCAATATACATTTTTGAAGTGACAAAGGAACTGAAATCTAGAGCCTGACTTCTCTAAGTGAAGCTATAACCACATGACTGTGAAGCCCCTGAATGACCAAGACACTAGTTTTTTGTTGTTGTTTCATCATAAAATGCAGCTCATACTAGTGTTTACTGAGTTCTTTGGAGAACTACCTAATCAATATAAAGGGCTTAGAGTTATGCCTGTTACTTTCCAATTATTTTAATAATAAATTTGATCAATGTTTATTTTGCTAAATTTTCAAAGATATTTATTTGTTTGGAGAACAAATCTAGTGGTGCTTAGAGACTACTCCTGGCTATGTGCTTGGGGTAACATTTGGAAGTTCTCATGGAACCAGGCAATGCCCAGGTCTCTTCTATATAGTATCATTCAACCTATTGATCTATCTTGTCTAAAGGTTGTTTTCGTTTTAAATGTCTTATTTAATAAAAAATTATATCAACACTTTTATTATTATTTTTCTCTATTTAAACACTCTGGTTTTCTAAGTTGTTCATAATACAGTTGTTTCTGACACTTAGTGTTTCAACACTAATTTCATACCAGTGCAACTTTTTTCCCATCACTGTCCCCAGTTTCCCATTCGCCCCCCCCCCCAAGCCTATCTCCTTAGCAGGCACAAAATATTTATTTTATATTGTTTGCTACAACTTTAAATGGCTAATAAGATTAATGAAGAATACATGTGTAAAAGAATATATGTGAAAAGTGTAATATATCTCACAATGGTGTCTTTAAGTCATTGCCTGAGGGTTTACTAAGATGTGTTTTGCTAGTTAAGCCTTCTGTGTTATTGTTTTGTTTACTGAGCTTAGTTGGCTTCTCTCCCACGTTTTCATCTAATTTGTTGTGCTCCTTTGGGGGAGGGCCTGTAAGGTTTGAAGAATTCAGAGGGGATGTGCGGCTGCTTAGATGGCTGAGACTAGGAATTTCAGGATCTATAGAACTGGGCCACTGGATGGTGGCTGTGGGATGTGGGTGGGGCAGTATGAGGTGGGATAGAGGGAGGCTACTCATTCCTACTCTAGAAGATTCTAGGATTTTCATTCCCCAAATCTGGAATTTTTGTCTGGTATCTCTGGAGAGATTAGTCCTGAAGCAATAGAGTTGTTGTGTCTGCATGGTTGCATGATGGCAGCTATGGGTTGTTGATATGATTGACAGGTCTTGAGTAGGGGTAGGAGAGACTTGGTGCCCACAGCCATCCTAAGGGTGCTCCAAAATATAAAGTTTGAAGAACAGAGTACTCATGAATTTTAGTGGCTTGGCTTGTACCTTTTCCAACATTGTCAATCTGTGGAGTTTGGCCTATGAGCTTTGGCACATGAAAGTGACTGTGGGATGTTGTTGTCAAGTTCTTCTAGAGCCATTTTAGATTCAGTAAAATTGAGCAGAAGAAGGCTTGCAGATTTCAGATATATATATATATATATATATATATATATATATATATATATATATATATATATATATATATATATATATATATATCCCCACCTTGCCTTTTCCCCTGTATCCATCTCATCACTCTGCTGTCTTGGTTAAAACTAGGGGATATATATTGACATGCAATCATCACCCAAAGCCCCTGGTTTACACTAGGGTTCATGTTTGATGAGGTTTTATTGCATGATGCAGAGAAGTTTCACTGTTCTAAAAGTCTGTGGTATTTTGTCTAATCATCCCTCCCCAATCCTAATCCCTGGAAGCGAGTGGTCTTTTTGTTGTTGCTTAATTTCTTCATAGTTTTATCTTCATCAGAATGTTGTGTATTGGAATAACATTTTGTAACTTTTCCAGACTGGCTTCTTTGACCTAGTAATAGGCATTTAAGTTTCCACTATTTTTTTGTGGCTTGGTAGTTCCTTATATTAATTATGGAATAATATTCCATTGTGCAGATTGCCACTTTTCTACCAAAATCCACTTTTTAAGCTATCTAAGCCTTCATGAATATATCCAAGTTATGCCAAATGTGTGTACATCATGTATAACAATGTCCACATGTGCATTTTTGTGTAGGAACATTCATGCAATGATTCAATATGCTCTAGTAACTCCAATTGTAATCTATAAAGTTTGAATTGCTTTATATTCTTCCAGCCCAGTGTTTAGACAGCAATTTTATATTTTTTCTTCCCAAACTTTTCATAATGTTCACTCTAACCAATTTTCACCTAATAATGATTACTATGAGTAGATGCATCTTAATCATTTTAACAGATCATTTTTAGGCAATGTTTTGTTTTGGTCACATCCTGTGATGCTGAAGTGTTACTCCTGGCTCTGCATTCAGGAATCACTCAGGGTTCGGGGGCCATATAGGATACCAGGGATTGAATCCAAATAAGACACATTCAAGGCAAACTCCTTACCCACTCTACTATCTCTCTGGCCTTTCCTAGCAATGTTGAATAATTTTTGTTCATGTACATTGCCATTTCATCTTGGTCATTTGAGTTTTGAAATCACAAGAAATTTACCATCACATCCTTACTACTTTCTTCCTTATTTGAAGCATGACAAGTATATAGATAACAATAACTTTTAATTTTTACTTCTCTTTATGGAAGTATCTGATAATATTTACCACCATTCTAGATTTTGTGCCTATATTAGAGGTAGAAAGAAAGGGGAATTTGGGATTTGGGGGAGATTTGATCTGTGTGATGCTCATTGTTGCAAGGAAGGAATTGTGTTTGTTTTACCTGCTCAGTATATTGGATTGCTGATTACTCATAGTGTCCGTTTATTCATAGCAACTTTGAAAAAAAAGTATAGATAATTATGCCTATTGAACAGATGAGCAACTCAAGGTCTAGAGCATTCAATGTTCATGTCAAGGTTTTATTTAAATAGCTGTGTGTGTAGCCCTGAGCATACGTTGAATAATTTGTCCTGAAACACTCCCTTCCCAAGGAAGTCCCTCCTAATGTGATATATCCTGAAGGACAGCCACTAAGCTCAAGTAACTAGATACAGATTGGCAGTCTTCCAAGGAGTTGCTAGTTTCCCTAGGTCTCAATTTCTTTGCGTGTGTGACTATTAAGGCAAATTGAGTAGGATATTGCAAAACTGGGTCATCACTCACATTATAAGTTGCATGGGAAAAAGTCTCCCCCCATAGACTAAAGAATATGTCCTTTGGAATTCTTTGCCTTACAGTGGTTTCTGTGACGCTAAAGGGACAGAGACAGTTTTGTGTGGTTGCTAACTAGAAATCATAAAGGAGTATATGTGGATAATATAACTGTCTTTGTAAATTACACGTTTTTAATTAACAACCAACCACAGCATTCTCCCTCTCACTCCCTGTTCAATGATGTCTGCAGCCATTGTCTAGAATTTTCCAAATTACTACCATGTTGTACTAGATATAGCACTGACTGAATATTATATACTAGGGCAATTGGGATACTATGAAGCTCCTTACTCAGCTCAGGAGTCCTAGAGAATAAATAGAGTTGAAAAAGGTAAATCTCTTTACCATCCTACTTGTGGATACACATATTACTTGGCAGCAGTTTAAGGATTACAAATGTACTCTTCATGATTCAGCCAAGTAGGCATCATGACTTCAAGAAAGGAAAATGTTTCTGGGTTCCCATGACCAGACAATGTTGAGTCTAAACATAAGAACAACAACCAGTCATCATTACTTGTGTACAATATGATGACCTGTAGTCAACAAGAAGTTAACCCAGTTAGTGAAGGCTTGTGTCTCTAAATTCTTCTTCTGCTACTCTTGGCTATAGATGGACAACTTGGTCTTACAGTGACAATTGAACATATAGCTAAAACATAAAAATGTCTGGGGCTGGAGATAACACAACAGGTAGGGCATTTGCCTTGTATGTATTCAAGCAGGATTTAATCATTGACATTCCATATGGTCCCCTGAACCTGCCAAAAATAATTTCTGAGCACCGAGCCAGAACCACTGGGTGTTGGTCTACCAGAAGACAAAATAATAATGTCTTAGATTTTGATGTTATAAAAGAGACCATTTTATTATTTATTAAAGAAATATAAATAAAATGAAGAAAACATCTTGAATCAAAGTTATATATGTAACAAGTGCATCTTGATATGTATAACTGAAATGTAATTAGTCTGAATATAAAATGTTTAATCTTAAGCTAAGGAGATGGAGAGTCAGTAGCTGCATGTGTCTACCTTACAATCACGAGCTCATGAATTGTTTCCTCAGTGTTGAACATAATTAGCATAGTCTTGGAAGCTTTTCTGTCTGTAACTCCTGACCACAAAACAAAGTATGTGTTATGTAGCAAACAGCTGACTGAACACAATTAAAATAGGTGCTGTGCTAATCCCAATGAGCATGAGATTTCCAACTACAAATTCCTGGACATTACTATATGCAAGCACTCTAACTAAATGAGAACAATCTCTGGCAAGCATGTGTCTAAATACTACAATTAGAGTGCAAAATCTTACATGATTGCTGTAGTTAAGTGTGCACCAAATTAGACACGTAACCTCTACTTTGCCATCCTATGTTGTTATTGTTACAATGGCCTGAAATAACATGTTTGACTGTTGTGCTCAAACACTTAGTTATGATAACCTTTGAGGGCTGCATATCTAATTATAGTGAGAGAAACACACCAAACCCCACCCACAAATTTTAGTTTAAGAAATATTATTGATAAAGTTATAGGACTAGTAGTATATAGAAAAGTAGATATGAATAAACACTGATTATTATTTAATGCTTTAAAATGGTTAAGTAAAATATATGCTATGTTAGCTATTAGGCTACTTTTAAAGTATCTATTACAAAGACAATATAAAGACTGCTTTTTGCATATATTATGAAAAATTCCCATTAAGGGAATATGGATCAGATTCAAAATAATATAATAAAAGGGAAGGATTTCATTTGAGTAGTACTGATTCTGCCTCTTGAGTCCAGATAGCTCAAGTCAGAGATATGATAAAATTTCCACAGGCCAGTTTCATATCAAAGGACTAAGACAGATGTGAAGATAGTGGTTTTGGTTGTTTGAAGTGAGTCATTATATTATGTAGGTAGAGATGGTTAAAGTGGGTGACTTCATGACTTCAATGAAGCTAGATTTAAGTTACAAATTTTATAGTCAAGTACATTGAGATAAGATGCGGATTAAAATAGATAGAGATCAAATAAAATTGAGGAGGGGCCGGCGAGATAGCACAACAGTAAGGCATTTGCCTTAGATGCAGAAGGTGGTTCGAATTCCGGCATCCCATATGGTCCCCCGAGCCTGCCAGGAGCGATTTCTGAGCATAGAGTCAGAAGTAACCCTTGAGTACTGTCGGGTGTGACCCAAACACCAAAAAAAAAAAAAAAAGTGAGGAATCTAGATCTAGATCTGGGTAATGACTAACTTAAGTGTAGAAATGTCATTTTCTACAATATGTTGACATATTCTCTACCAGTGGTCCTCAAACTACGGCCCGCAAGCCACATACTGTATTTGTTCCCATTTTGTTTATTCACTCCAAAATAAGATATATACAGTGAGCATAGGAATTTGTTCATAATTTTTGTTTTTACTATAGTCCGGCCTTCAATGATCTGAGGGACAGTGAACTGGCCCCCTGTTTAAAAAGTTTGAGGACCCCTGCGATACCTTTAAATCTCGGAGTTTAAGTACTTTAGTGACTGATAAAAATGGTAGGTCAATTAAATAGTCATGTAAAAAATTTCATCCTTACATTGTCAGTCAATGACTATATTTATGCTTTGCTGAAAAATTATCTGTGAATACAATTAAATGATCCTATTGGTGATTCCCAGGTTTTGCATTCCTTCTCGTTGGTTCTGTCATCTGTGCACCTTTAACTTCCGATTTACTGGTAGAAATTTCCTGTGTAGTTTTCTACCAAGAGTTGGGGGTCAGGCTTTGGGATCTAAAACCCAAACTAATCTTACATTGCTTCCTATAGCACATATAAATTAATTTAGAAGTCGAGTACATTCTATGAAAATATAAAAAGCAACCCAGTCTTTATTTCTTCATGGAATTATAAAAAGTATCACATTTAATGAAGAGCATAAAATTCGTTGCAGAGCAGTTCATTTGTGTTGTTGATTGGTAATATTAATTTTATTTCAGAAGCAATTTCTGATATTTGAAAATATAGCAAATTTACTCTGTAAAATAATTTAAAGGCTCTGAGCATCAATACAACACAACCAAGGATTAAAAGTATAAAGTATTAAAATATCAACAGTACATTATTTACACGATGTCTATTAAAGAAAGGTAGAAAGTGTGACCAGGATATCAATGGTTATTCTGATAAATCAATTATAATTCCTATTTTCAGGGAGAGGATACGTAAATCGGCGAGTTTACTTATGAGACGACAGTAACAACAATAGTGAGGACAATGATAAGCTGATATTGATGCCATTTAAATTAAAATAAATGAGCAAATCCTGAGAAACACTGAGAACCGGCTTCATTTGCTCTAGGAGAAGAGGAACATTTCTTCACAAGGCAGCATCTGAGCCACATTATTGGAGATAATCGTGAGCACAAAGGTGGGCCAGGGAGGTCATAAGGGTTAAGATAAGTTTTTTTAATGCTTCTGGTTTGCTCAGCTCTATTATTTGCTATATAAATTCTTTGTTACTGTTTTAGTAGGTTAAACAGACGAAGGAAATCTCATCAGATAAGAATATGAGAAGCCACATGCATGTTGATATTTGTAAAATAGAGGCTCATTTAGGATATCCAAGGTACAGTTTTCAGGAAGGTTGTGAGAGTAAATGAATTTTGGAAAAAGACTGTGGACCAGTGAGAAGCTCCGGATATTATAGGAATTGTGGAAGTCACACTTAGTCTCTCTGTAATTTGTATGGTTGGATAAGTCCATCTGACTAAGGAGGCAGATCTGTGATGTGAGCATCTGACTTCTACAAACCTGGAACATGTTCTTTGAAAGTATACTGGTTGTAATGAAAAACTTCCACCTGAAGTTTGCAAAAGTACTGGAACCTGGTCTCTTGAAAGGCCAAAGAAATGTGGATTTGATGAGGACCTAGAAAACATCATTCACAAAGAATGGCCAATGCATCATTAAGGAGGGGCTAGCTAATCTTTCTCAGAAGACATGGTGTTCTTTCCACTTTAATCCACATGACTCCCAAAGCATCTGTGTTTCCCCTGATTTTAAACAGAAATTCCAAATGTGTCTACAAAGTCCTCAGTTTTTGCTAGCAAAAACATTTTTTGTTCCAACACCATTTGTTAAAGAGACTGCCTTTATTTCATTTAAAGTTTTTGGCCCCTTTGTCAAAGATTAATTGACCATATACTTGGGGGTTTGTCACTGGATATTCTATTCTGACCCATTGGTCTGAAAGTCTGTCTTTGTTCCAGTACCATGCTGTTTTGATTACTATGGCTTTGTAGTAGAGCTTCAAGTTAGGTAATGAGGTGCCTCCCAGTTTCTTGTTTTTCAATATGCGTTTGGATATCCAAGGTTAGAACAATGAGATAAATATATGTAAGAAATTAAAAGTAGATCCATATCTCACATCTTACACAAAAATCAATTCAAAGTGTATCAAGAACCTTGCAGTTAGACCTGAAATCATAAAGTTCATTGAGGAAAACAGACAGAACACACAAAGACTTAGACTTCAAAGGAGTCGTCAATGATTAGGTGTATTAAATCAAATCTGAATAAATGTGAATATATCAAACTGAAAAGTTTCTGTATGGCAAAAGAAATGCATGCTAAAATTAAAACAGTTGAGTAGAATAAAATATTTGCACTCAACATATCAGATTAAGAACTTTTACTTAGAGTATAAGCACTTACAGAGGTTAACAGCCCCAAAACTTAAAAACCCTATCAAAAATGGGGAGAGAAAATGAACAGGCAGGCTCTTCTCTGAGGAAGAACAACATATGACCAAACAGGCATCTGAAAAAATGCTCATCATAACTTATCATTAGGGAAATTCAAATCAAGACAACAATAAAATAGTATCTTACACCAGTGAGGATGTCAGTTCTGGTCAGAAACAATTTGTGTTGTGGGAGATATGGTGAAAAGGAACTCTTAACCCCTGCTGGTGGGAATGCTGCCTGGTTCAACCCATATGAAAAGCAGTCTGAAGGGTTCTTAGTAATTTAAGAATCAATTTACCATATGACCCAGCAATCTGGCTTTTGGATATCTATCCCCAGGACAGAGAAACACTTATTCACAGAATATATGCAAACTGCTATTCATTCACTACAATATAATTCAGCATTCAGTACAATAACTAAGAGTTGGAATCAACCTAGATGCCCAGCAATAAATGAGTGGATCATGAAGATTTAGTACATATATACAATGGAATATTACTTAGCTGTAAGGAATGATGCTATCATGAAATTTGTTGCAACTGAAAGATACTATGTAAAATGAGTCAGAAGAAGGATAAATAAAGTATAATATAACTTATATGTGGTTTTTAGAACAACTGTATGAAAAAATGCAACATATAGAACTTGTCTAGACCACTCTTATCTCAGAGTGTAGTGAGGAGAAGGAAAGAAATTGAGTGGTGGAGAAACACAAATATGAAAGAATGGGTGAAGGGACCAAAAGGTCTCAGATTCATTGGTTGTGTTAAGAAAGGACAGTACAAACTATACAAGCCAGAGTCAACAACAATAAAAAAATGAGAACCAAACTTTAACAATTAAAACTCAAAATAGGTCTCTAATGCTGTGGGGGCAAGGGTGGTAACATAGGACGAAGTTGGAAAAAATTGGTGGAGGGAGATCAAACCTGGTGGTAGGAAATATTGAAATATTGTATGCCTGAAATCCAGCTATTAAGAATGTTGTAAATCACAATGGTTTCAATAAAAAGCAAAACAAATCTAACTTTTATTATTAAAATATGTTCTACACTTTAGCAAAGTGAGAAATGCTTATCCATGTTTAAGGCATTGCTATGGGGAGAAGATTCAGAATTCTGATATTTCTGAAAAAAATTATTTTCCTAAAAGGGAATTATATATTTTAAGCAAGTTAAAATATCATATAGATATTGGTTATGGCCTTTTTAAAGTGTATATTTAAATACATATTTTCTTTTAGTATATATTTTTCTTTAAGTATTCAGTGAATTAAGATAGAATGTGTATGTGGTGAACTCAGTCAACTTGGTAAAGCTCATTACTTTATTCCATTTGAATTGAGTCCAGCTAAGATTAGGAAGGCACAGAAAGGGTTGCCTATGGTACAATTAATGAATTGTGAGGAATACTCATCTCTGTTTTTCAGTTTTGATACATCTCAAGAAAAATAATACGTCACAAGACCAGTATTTGTTCTTTTACTAGAACCTAGAAGCAACAACATTAGACATGTGGAACTTGCTTATCTGATGATAGTTAAAATAATAATTGTTCTTAATTATGAATTTAGATTTCCTTCCAATGTCACATCTTTGGAGTAGATGTGCTTTTGAATGAGGGACAAATGAGTTTTCTGAATTTTTAGGCATTCAGGATGTTTGTTTTTGGTGATAATGACTATCTAGAACATTTTAAATATTTCTAGGCACATCATTAATGGGAGAACAAGCATTTTACTATTCTCTCCCAAATTCACCTTAAAACAATCAATAATTTATGCTCCAAAGAGGGTATCTCATTATGGATAGGACATGAGTGAAAGTGAAGGGTGTCATCCAAAAGCTAGAAACTTGATGAATTTGGTTAGAAGCAACTTATATGTAACAAAAAACAGTTCATCTGTAGTGGAATCACTAAAATCTTTGTTTAAGTGTAGAATACTTTCATACTGCTGAGTAGAGAGCTACTTCCTGCTACCTCGTGAACACCATCTAGCCCCTTTACCTAGATTATCTTCTCCTTAAGGAACCCTTTAGTTTCTTCCAAAGTCCAATAGATAACTTGACAATCTCTAGAATTTGTTATCAACGACCAATACTATTTCCAAGTTGTTTTCCTTATTAATATTCTGAATGTCAGCATTATTTATTTGATTTCTAAATTTTTCAAGGGGGATACTGCTGCCTTTTATTATCTTAGAGAAGCATCACCTTCACTGAAAACTCTTTTTTGACCTCTACATCAAATATGAGGCTCTAGTAGTAAATCACAATTATATTTCCATTGTTTTAGCTAGAGTGATTGGTTCAGGGCTTCACATGTTATTAAAATGAAACCAATGAGATAATTCCTTCTAATTCTTTGTTGAGGCCTTCTAGTAATTCTTAGGTGACCTGGAGGTAATTTACAGGGATTCTTGGCTAACTATTTGAATATGAGGGTCTGAAGTTTGCTGCTTAGGCCATGTGGTATTAGATAATATCTAGGCCACCCCAGCAGACCCGGAGGATTACCAGGACCACTTTCTATAATAGTTATAGTATCATGTGATGCCAAAGATAAAATATGGGTGCCATACATACAAATCATTTATCCTAATTCCTGCATTGTCTTTCAAGTCCTTACTTATAATAGTGATAATTTTTAAAATTAATATCTGTATTTAAACACCTTGATTACAAACATGATTATGGTTGGATTTCAGTCATGTAAAGAACACCCTCTTTCACCAGTGCAACATTCCCATCACCAATATCCCAAATCTTCCTCTACTCCTTCCCACCTCTGCCTGTACTCTAGACAGGCTTTCTACTTCCCTCGTTCGTTATTAAAAATACCTGAGGGGGCCTGAGTGATGGCATGGAGGTAGGACGTTTGCCTTTCATGCAGAAGGACGGTAGTTCGAATCCAGGCATCCTATAAGGGCCCCATAGCCTGCCGGGAGTAATTTCTGGGCATAGAGCCAGGAGTAACCCTGAGCACTGCTGGTTGTGACCCCCTCTCCCCCCCTCAAAAAAAAAAAAACAGCTGAGGCTCATTCCCAGTGGTGTTCAGCACTTACTCTTGGTTCTTAAGCTGAGGGTTTACTCCTTGGTTGACTACAAGCAAGAAAAGCACCCTACGCATTTTACTACCTAGGCCCTATTATTATTTTCTTTATATTTGTCAATCACTATCACAAATTAATAGATCTTGAAACTATATACTAAAAATACCCTTATTATATAGAGACACATGCTTAAGAGACAATACAAGGGGGAAGTAAAGGTAGAATCTTGCAGAATCCTTTTCTAGTACATTTCCATGTATAGATTAAAAACACAAGGAAACTTCTATTCTGTTCTCATTGTCTATTTACTTCCTTGAAAGAGTGAGTTTATGCTTTGGTTTTTCGGTTTCATTCACTGATGCTCGTGAATTATTTATGGTTCCATATCAGGGATCACTCCCTGTAATGTTCAGGGAACCATCTGCGATGGTCAGAACCTAACTTGGGTCAGCTGCATGAGAGACAAGTGCCATATCCACGATGCTAGTCTCCAGGCCAAGTTGCATTTTTATCATTTGTACTTTTAATGAAAAGTGAAAATTAATTCTGGAAGAACCACATGGATCCTTCAAGTGGAGAGTGAGTGGAGGCATATGCATATGCATATGCAGTGTTCGTTTTCTGTCAATAATAGAAGTCTGTGCAGAGCTTGTTTCTTATGAAAGTGACCAAACATAACTAGACATGCCTGCTCCTTCCCTGAATTTGTAAGTCAGTATTGCATTGAACTTTTATTCTGTTCTTATTTCCTTAACTTATATTAAATCAGGCAAAAAAAAAGCTACCCATCTAACAAGAAATGTAAAGATAATTTGAATCCAAGAAATAGGAGTTTTAATTAGGTTGCTACACTGTGAAAGTTTTTACATTACAGAACTGGTTATTATGGAAGTCCTCTTCCTAATCTAGTCTAGTTTGTCCATTGCCTACAACCCTTTTTAATCTAGTTTGCATTGGTATTTTGGTTACTTTCCACTTTCAATCAAGATATTTTGACTGAAATATCTAAAGTAGGTTTGGTCTGAAAACTGTTACAAGGGGTAAGATACTTGCCTTGCTTTTAGGCAACTCTGTGATCCCTAGCAGTATATGTCACCCCCTGAACTCTGTCAGGGTAATCCCTGAGTTTAAAGTTACTGAGTATGGCCCTCAAATACACAAGTAAACAAAAAATAAGAGGAGATCTTGGAAAATCTCCATGAATACATAAGGTGGAGAAAAAGATTATCAGTCACAAGTGAAATAGAAAATTTCTGTTGGGTGACTAGATAGGCCACCAAAACAGAAATGTTTTTGAGAAATTTCTATGTCAGGAGGTGGCTGTTGAAGATCCTAACAAATAATTCATAGTTGCATGTTCTGAAATAAACTCAATAAAATAACAAGAAAGTTGAAGAAAATATTTGATGAGCTTTGTAAAATCAACAGAGAACAGGAACTGTGAACTATATAATTGAAAAGGTGTAAATTAAGCTGAGTATGAATACTAGCTAACTGACTTAGGAATCTAAAAACTAAATTAAAAAATGTCAGAAATTACTTCTAGCAGGCTCCAGGGACCATATGGGATGCCAAAAAACAAACATGGATTGGCTGCATGCAAGGCAAATTCCCTACCCATGGTGCTATAACTTCAGGCCTCTATCACTTCTTAATAGTTCAACCAGACTAAAACTCTACAAGGAAATACTGGATTTGAAGAAAGAAACAGAATCAAGGGCATTAATACATTGATATCTGTGATATTAATATATGTATTCGTGTGTATTAACATTGATTAATGTATAATATGAAATAATAATAATTAAATATATGACTATATCTGAATTATTATATATTTAACATAATTACATAATTAATATAAGGCCTGAATATTTCCATAGCTAATTCTCCCATGCACAGAGGACATTATCTAAGATTCTCTAAGAGAGATCACGTGACTGGGCCAAAAACATAACTCTACAAAATCAAGAGATTAGAAATTGTATGAAATATTTTCTCAGACTTCTCAGTAAATTTAGTTCTCATTTCATTACAAATAGGTAGAAAAATGACCCTGGAAAAAATAGCCCTCGATAAACATACCTGGATTTTAAATACTACTGACCAACCAGGAGTTAGAAAAAAAATCAAAGAGGAAATTAAAAGATTCTTATAAACAAACAAGAATAAGGATATGAGTTATCAGAACTTGTGGGACACAAAAACACTGATGTTAAGAAGAAAGTTTATCACTCTTCAAGCAATTACTAGGATAGAAGAAAAGGTCCAACATAAATAACTTGACTATAGAATTGAAGAAATTGGAAAATGACCAAAAAAAAGACCCCCAAATAGGCAGGATAAAAGAAGTTATAAAATTTAGAGCAAAAGTTAATGAGGTAGAAACCCCCAAAACAATCCAAAAGTTAAAGAAAGCAAAAGTTGCTTCCTTGCAAAAATACACAAGATCTATAGAGCAATAGTAAAACTCATAATGAGAATAGATCAGAAAAGAAATGGGGTATATCACAACAAACACCACTGAAATTCAAAGGATCCTAGAGTTTTGAGAATATTTATGCCATGAAATGAAAGAACTTAAAATAAATTGATAAAATTCTTGAACTCCTGTAACCTCCCAAAGCTGAACCAAATCAAATCAAAGATGATTTAGACAAACCAAGATGAACAGGTCTATCAATATTGATGAAATTGAAATGGTAATCAAAAAGCTTCCTTTCCCATGAAAATCCAAACCTAGATTGATTTACTAGTTAAAGAGGGGGCATTGGTGGTGGGAATGTTGCACTGGAGAAGGGGGGTGTTCTGTTTATGACTTAAACTCAACTACAATCATGCTTCTTCTAATCATGGTGCTTAAATGAAGATTATATATATAAAAAGTGACCTACCACCAATCCTTTTCATGTTTACTCAGAAGTTGAAGAAACAGAAATATTCTCAAATAGTTTCTGTGAATCAAATATCACTCTGATACCAAAAGAAAACAGATCACAAAAATTTACAGATTGATATCTTTAATGAATACAAATGCAAAGATCCTCAAAAAATACTAGCAAATAGAATCCAACTATTTATTAAGAAGATCATACATCATTACCAACTAAAAGTCATCTCAGGCATGACAAAATGGTTTACATACACAGGCAAATCAACACAACACATAAAAAATAAGAATCAAGAGATTTGTGATATGGAGAAAAAAGCTTTTGAAAAGACCATCACCCATTCTTGATAAAAACCCTCAATAAAATGGTAATCGAAGGAACTTTCTTCAATATAGTCAAAGCCATTTGCCACAAGCCCATAACAGCATTATACTCATTAGGGGAAAACCAAAAGCTTTCCTTCTAAAATCAAGTACAACACAGGGTTTCCCACTGTTGCTACTTCTGCTCAATAAAAACCAGAAACTTTTCTTTTAAGATCAGGCACAATACAAGATTGTCCAGTCTTACCACTTCTGTTCAAAACTCTACTGCAATTACTCACCATTGCAAGAAGAAAAAAATATCCAGGGCATCCAGATAGGAAAGGAAGAAGTCAAGCTCACTGTTTGCAGATGGCATGATACTATATTTTGAAAATCCTACAGACTACAAAAATTGTTCTAGAAATAATAGATTTTTATGATAAAGTGACAAGCTAAAAATTAGTACATAAATACACATGACTTTCCTATACAAATAATGAAAGAGACTTTTTTAAAAAAATAATTTTTATTGTGACCAAAGTGAATTATGAATCTTTCACAATAATATTTAAGGTACATAGTGACAATGAATCAGGGCCATTCCCACCACCCACTGTTGTCCTCCTTCTACTCCTGTTCCCAGCATGCATCCTATATCTCTCTCATTTGCCCCCCGAACTGCTAGTGTAACTGCTCCTCTCTTTGTATAGCTTGTTTTAGATTGGATATCGATTCTGTTGTCATTGACTTTGGATTTGGTGCTTGAATCTGATCATTTTTTATTTCCACTCCATGTTCGTATGACTGTTTGGTCCTGGTACCGTCCATTTTTCAAAAGCAATTTCATTCACAATTGCGACTGAGAAAAAGTAAAGAACCTTGGAAACAACTGAACTAAAGAGGTGAAAAACCTATACAAAGAAAACTACAAACTATTACTTCAAGAAATAAAAGAGGAGTTGAGTAAATGGAAACACATCCCCTGCTTATGGATTGGGAAGATTAACATAACTAAAATGCAGTACTCCTCAAAGAATTATACAGTTTCAATGCAGTTCATATTAGAAATAATAACCTGTGTGTTGATGCAGATTTGGAGAAAAAGTGACTTTTATTTAGTACTGGTGGAACTGTTGACTGGTTCCACCATTTTGGAAAATATTGCTCAAAAAGTCAAAATTAAACTAATAACACCCAGCAATACCATCCCTGGGAATATACCCTCCGGGCCCAATAAAAAGCCATGGTACTCCTATCCTTATTCAGTACTATTCACAATAGCAGAATCTGAGAATAGATGAGTGGATAAGAAATCTATAGTACGAATTGGAGAGCTGGTTGCTCCTCCTATGGGAGACTCCGCCCTACTGCGTCCTACTGGGGTAACTGTGAACTGATGGGACTCTCTTTCTCTGCTGCTTTCTTTGCTGAATTCTTGGAGCTCCCCCCAAAGACCAGAGCCCTGAGAAGTGAATCCAGAGGTCACTACAAGCTGGGGCTGCCAGCTGACTAATCAGTGAGTAAGAACCGGCTGGCTAAGGAGATTCCCAATTGGAGAGCTGGTTGCTCCTCCTACGGGAGACTCCGCCCTACTGCGTCCTACTGGGGGAACTGTGAACTGATGGGACACTCTTTCTCTGCTGCTTTCTTTGCTGAATTCTTGGAGCCCCCATCAAAACACGCAGGAAAAACTACACTACTGGCATGACAATGTGGAAAGCTCGTAGGCAAACACTATGCACTGAGAATGAGGATGATGCTTTGGATGATCTTAAAAATCCCAAACCTCTATTTAATCTCTCAGATAAGGAACTTAAAATGGAAATATGGAGTATGTTTGTAAAACTCCAAGAAAGCATAGATCAATCAGAACAGAACACAAAGACAGAACTCAAAAAAGTCCAAGAAAGCAAAGATCGATCAGAACAGAACACAAAGACAGAACTCAAAAAACTCCAAACTGAAATAGCAGGCCTGAAAAACATGGTAGCTCTACTGAAAACCTCAGTGGATGCCCTCGACACCAGGGTTTCAGCAGCTGAAGAGAGAATCGGAGTGCTGGAAGATGAGTTGCACAAAAACTCAACACAGCAGAAGAAATGAGAAAAGAAACTTATGACGAACGATCGGGCAATGGAAAAAGTACTCAAGGAATGTGAACAGATGAAAATTGAAGTCTTTGATAAACCCAAAAGAAACAACATAAGAATCATTGGAGTCCCAGAGACCCAAGTAGAAGATCATCACGAAGAATCAACTGTCAAAGACATCATCAAAGAGACAATACCAGAGTTAATGACTA
>PVKC010019936.1:0-18846 GCA_004027635.1 Crocidura indochinensis
GTCGATGAGAACCTGGAATCGTGCCTAAAATTAAAAACAACAACATACAAACCTGACTTACTCAAACTATCCAAGGAAATGCAAGGCCAATATTCACATTAGTGTTTGTGACTTTGTCAGTCATTGTCATGATGTTTTTTTCTCTACACTGTAAGACAAATTTTATGGAATTTAACATTATCAATAAATAATAACCTTCAAAAGTTTTTGTTTTATTAGTTGTGTTATTTGTATCCTCCTGACCTATGTGGATAACTTGCATGCAGAATATTCTCAACAAATACTTATTGAAACTAAAATCAGTGTACCATCCTATGTATTTTCGATTTTAAAAATGTGGCTCTCAGGGCCGGAGTATAGCCTCTCATGTAGAAGATTGGTGATTCGAATCCCAGCATTCCGTGAGCCTTCCAGGAGCGATTTCTGAGCATAGAGCCAGGAATAACACCTGAGAGCAGCCAAAAACAAACAAACAAACAAACAAACAAAACAAAAAATACAAAAAAAATGTGGCTCTCAAAATAAATTTCAATAGTGGTTTTGGCGAGATTTGGCTCAGTTGAAAAAAAAAAAGGTTGCCGACCACTGATCTAGGTAACTGTATCAACTCTTAAGACCAAGCATAAGACAGTTTCAACAAGAGATTCTTTTCTTCTTTTCTGGTATCTAGCTCCTTCAGGAATTTTTCCTAGGCCTGTCCTACCTGCCCTAGCATGTGATCAACCATGGTTTGATCACTAATACCAGGAGTATTAACATTGCTAATAGCTAGGAGTAAGCTCTGTGCATTCTGTCTATTGTTCAAAAACTAGAACCAAAATAGAAGAGAATAAAATTGTCCTAAGAAATAATTCCAAGAATTCTAGGAGTCACTTAGATTATAGTCATACATTTGCCTTTCGAAATATATCCATGCATTGGGAACACACATATACATTAATACATAGCTACTGCCCAAAATTGCCAATATGTAAAATAAAAATATCAAAATTAAGTCTTAAGATTAAAATCATTGTAAGAATTTTTTCGTTGACTAAAATAGCAAATTCAGTGGCTGAATTTCCTAATTTATGTATTGGATTATCATGCAAGTCAACTTGATAATGTGCAGGGGCACAGGAAAATAGTGAACCTGTTTTTTTCCTCCTGAGCATAGTTGAGTTTCCAAAGCCATGGAAAATGTCATCTGGGTAATTTACAACAGTTTTCAAACTAGAAGACTTGGTGCATCAATATAAACATGAGACATAACCAGATGTGCTTCTGACAGGCCTTCCTTTATTCTATCAGATCCATGCTGAGAGGGATATATTGTTAAACTTCTGTGCATCCTGTCCTAATATTACCTATTTCCTACTTTAGAAAAGAAAACAAAAGTGAATGGTCACAGTTTTAAAAATAGACCAATACAAAGACTTTGATGTTTTATATTATCATTTCTCTGGACAGTTTGACTACCCTAAATTTTAAAATCTATTTAATGACTGTCAAAGACTAAGTAATTAAAGAAGATGCTCTAAAATATTAACCGTAATAACAGAAGTAAAGTATAAGTAAAATAAAAAACAAGGCTTTAAATTGCATTATACAACATAGGTAACAATTTTTGTTATTACTCATTTTATATTAATAGTGCACTTAAGAAGTATAAATAATATTAACAATAACCTACTAAATAAAAATGAATATAAAATTATTAAGAGGTGTAAATGACATAAATCAAAAGTTTTTTAGAATATTATACATGTTTACTGATGCTGAACGTATTTTTAGTTCTGTTTAATATGTGACCAGATTTAATATAGTTCCATTTTAGGTTTAACTTGTGGTTTGAATTTCTATAAGCAGACTGTAGTTTTCCAGTTTATTTGCAATGAAATGTTCCAAGTTTGCAAGAAATTTAGCTACCGAAACATGCACTACTTTTCATTCATTTCTTACTACTGTTATGTAAAAGCATAGCAATCTTATTTTGAAATTATACATACTGTGTTTTTCACTTCTTGTTTGTACAGGTAAATAATGTAAAGAAAAAATTCTACCATAGTAATTCTGAAATAAAAAATTAAAATGAGTTCCATAATTGATACAGAATAAAACTAGAAAGTAAAATAGAGCTTTATGCAGTTTATCGTATAAAATGTTGCAACTAAAATATTATTTGTAACACTAATCATTATTTTAATAATTAGAATAAATACTATAGATAACTAATAACAATATTAAAATAGTATCCTTGAAAGTTTTAAAAATATATCTATTCTAATTTCAATTTTTTTCTGACTCAATAGATGAATTAAAAAAAACTCCTTTTTTCTCAAAGAATATAATCAGTTCTTAACCTAGATATTCTGTCCATTTTTAGATATTTTTCAACTGAATTAACTATTCCTAATCATTTTATCTAATATCAAATTAATTGTCGCTATGTCAATAGACAATTTATTCAAAGTTCTCTCTATTTTAAATGTCTATAGTGTTTGATTTCCCTGACTCCTGACTACTCTATTTATATCTAGTTTAGCAACTAACTCTACTATACTGTTTTGAAATTATTTTCACAGTACTTTCTTCTTCTTCTTCTTCTTCTTATTATTATTATTATTATTATTATTATTAATTATTATTATTAGCCACATATCGTGATATGTGGCCAAAGTTTAAAGTAGAATTTCTTCTGATTTCACGTCTCATTATTCCTACTTTTGCTGCTTCAAGTCAGAGTCATCTTTTTCAAGACATACTATTCCATAAAACCATCTAGTTTCCCATCTTTAAGGATGAAGGTCAATGCTTTGAAATCAACTAGACGACTCTATGTAGCCAGTCCACTACGTTATCTCAAATTTCCTCTGACAACATATCTTTCATATTGTTCTATTACTCACCACACTTTTTTTAGATTCTTCTATAGAATGTGTCTACTTATTTTACTTATTACCTCCCTAAAAACAGAGATTTTTGTCACTTTTGCTAATTAAAAAAATGCCATTCTGTGTATCATTATATCCCCAAGGAAGAAGTGAGTCATATAGTGAATACTCAGAAATTGTTTAATGAGCATCTCATTATCTTACTCTTAAGCAACTATATAGATTCCTCTGCATAATGTGATTATTTTGCTTCCCTTTACTCAGCATTGACATTAGCACTCAGTGTTCAGAAACCATTTATGTTTTGTCTGACTTGTATGCTCAATTCCTAGCAATGCTCAATTCCAGCCAATAAAATGCCTTATATATTGGGGGTTTGAGCAGTAGTACAGGTGGTAGGGCATTTGCTTTGTATGCTGTAGACCCAGGTTCTATCCCAAGCACCCCATACCCCATATGGTCACCAAGTCTGCTAGGAGTTATTCCTTTCCTATTTTTTTTTTTTTTGGTTTTTTGGCCACACCCGTTTGATGCTCAGGGGTTACTCCTGGCTAAGCTCCTGGCTTGGGGGGACCATATGGGACACTGGGGGATCGAACTGCAGTCGTGATCTTTCCTTGGCTAGCGCTTGCAAGGCAGACACCTTACCTCTAGGGCCACCTGACCGGCCCAGCCAGGAGTTATTTCTGAGTATAGATCCAGGATGTAACCACAAACAACAGAAATGTACTTTTCAAAAGATAGCTTTAATAAAAGAAATAGTAGCATATATTTTTTCTCTGTGCTCATATTTAAATAGCAAATTGTCAAATTAATACTGTCATTAGTATATGCTTATATACCTTTCGTCTCTTTATAATTGCTCCAGGAAGCAATTTAAATTCTGTTATCACTCTTGCTATAACCACACTTTTATGATTATTACTGGTTTGATGGATGACAGACAAAAATATATAATATAAATTGCATTTTATTTAATTATTTCCTTGCTTGAAAGCACATTTGTAACTAGTTCTTTCAAATCAGTGGTGTTAAATAAAAAAATGTGTAAATCACCTTGTTATATAAGTTCATGGAGCAACAAAGATAAAAATGATTATAATACAAAAGGAAAAGAAATTTTGTCCCATGTGTAAATTGGAAAGGTCAGTGACCTCCAGACTGTCTAGGTCTGTTCCTTCAGCACCAGGTTTCTTGCTAGAAGCAATCAATTAAAGGAAGTATGGTATTTTTGACTGTTTGTTTTTCTACTCATAGGCAGACTGACACAAGAATCGCTGAGAGTGTCTGTCGTTTGTTAGACAATGATTTGTTAACGTATACATCCTTATGGTATGGCACAACCATCCTTTTATCATTAGTTTAAAGGGATTTGATGCTTCCGTTAAATTATTCTAGAAAGAAAACTGCAGGTGTAAGTATAAATGTAGTGATGTCATACAAGCAAGATGGGTTTTCAGATCTCTTCTATAATGGGCTTCAGGCTGCAAGTCTGTCTCTGGTTGATGGCCAATGTAGACAGCTGTGTGAGTCATTCTGACTTGTTTCAGTTCAGACAAAATAGGAAATTCTTTAGTATACTCATATGTTGTGTGATTAAAATTAAAATGTTAGGTTTCAGATTTGTTTAAACTTTCAGCTTGTGAATTTTGAAAGCAAATGTATTACTGACATTTTTAACTCTGGATGATTAATTTTTTAAGAAAGTATAGGATCTAGGATTGTCTTCAAAATTGAATTAAAAATAACTATAGGGAATTCTGAGAGAAACTCAGTGGAGATCTAAGAATGTGCACCCAATTATATCCTATACCAATGCTCTTATGAGAATTTAGATGATTGTGATGCCTTAAAATTGTTCAAATTCAATATCAATTTTAATAGAGACTAGAGTAACAATTTATCTATAAATTTCTCAGAGACAGTTTATAATTATAAAGTTTTTTTTTTACTATCAGTAAAATTGGCCTGAGCATATGGTCCACAAGAGATCTTAATTCATATTTCCATTTTTCTTATAATCATACTATGATTCTTCTAACAAACTCTATTCTATTCTGATATAACACTAATTTAGAAGAAAAGATGACATGATGCCTTACATAGGTGCTATCACATATGTTACATTTTCAGAATTACTCAACAGAACTTTTTGAGTATGAAATAGGTATATATATTAGAGTACAATTATAACTCTCACCTAAAATATACGGTATGTAAGAATAGTTTCCCTGTAGAGTATACATTTCTTGAGTTTATAATTTTTAAATAATCTTCTAGTGTTTGAGAACCAACATATTGATGCAAACCATAACCTGTAAGAAAGGTAAAAGGAATGCTGGAGAGATAGTACAGCCAGTAGGGCACTTACCAGCAAGTGGAAAAAAACTGAATTAGATCCCCTTTATCTTATATGGTTCTTTGAACCCACCAGGAGTGATTCCTAAGTGTAGATCTAGGATTAAATCCTGAGTATGTACTCTTCCTGCCTTCCTTTCCCACAGGAAAAAAAAGAATACTACAGTAAACACTGAGAACAATGCTACTACTAGTAATTAAATATGTAGTACTTTTTCCCCCTAAATTCTCTTTATATAAATATTCCTTAGTACAGCTGTTCAAAGTGGTTTTACAATGTCACATTTTGTGTATATAGAGAAGCTAGGTAATTTGTCTGCATCCTGTGATATTCAGGGATTATTCCCAGCTTTGTAGTTTGAGTATGATATTTAGAGAATCATGTGAAGATCAATTTCTGACCTCTCACATGCAAGACCAGTGCTTAAGCACGGAGTTATCTCTTGAGTACAATGGAGAAGTTTGGGGGTAAATGCATCAGACAATGAGAAAAATTTGTACAAAAGATTTAAGTATGTTTGTTGTGTCAAGACACTGTAGGCTGTTTTGCATTGTTTTGTTGTTAGAATAAATAGAATATAAAATCAAACTATGACTGAAAAAAATATCCTCAGAGGAAAATATTTACGTCATTAAAGGATTTATATCTCATTGTATGCACTATGTGTTTTGTTTTGTTTGTTTTTGTTTTTGTTTTATGAGCCACACTCATTTGACACTCAGGAGTTACTCCTGGATATATGCTCAGAAATAACTCCTGGCTTGGGGGGGAGCATCCAGGATGCCTGGGGATTGAACCACGGTCTGTTCTAGGCTAGCACTTGCAAGGTAGATGCCTTACTTTTAGCGCCACCACTCTGGTCCCACAATAGAGATTCTTGAGGGTTTATTAAAAAAGGTATAACTCTGAATTATTGTAAAAGTTTAACAATGACTTCTTAGAGGATAATATAATGCCACAGAACAAATATTGAATCACAAAATTCATTTAAATCTGTTCTAATAATCCAAGTAAGATGAATTGGTGACTTAAGTAGTTGTTTTAAAAAGTAGTTGTCATAAAAAGGTTAGGTTAAAGATTTAAAGATAAAATTAATAATAGTTACTGGTGGGTAAAAGCATAATTTCTTAACCAGGTATCATATGACCCCTATGTACCACCAAGAATATCATATATTTATGGGTGAAATATCATATAAATGTTGGAAAATAGAACCTATATATAATTTTTAGAAAATAGGGCCATGAGGGGCCGGGCGGTGGCGCTGGAGGTAAGGTGCCTGCCTTACCGCGCTAGCCTTGGATGGACCGTGGTTCGATCCCCCGTGCTCCATATGGTCCCCCAAGCCAGGGGCGACTTCTGAGCGCATAGCCAGAAGTAACCCCTGAGCGAAACTGGGTGTGGCCCAAAAACCAAAAAAAAAAAAAAAAGAAAATAGGGCCATGAAACAAAAACAAGATCAGAAAGAACTCTGATACCTGATACGTAAAAGGTTTAGAAACTCTAAATTAAATGAAAAGTAACTGCATGTGTTCTTTATTTCAGTAATTTCAAGACCTAACATTTTAACAAGAACAAATTCTGGAATATCAAAATGTATTTATCTATCTGCATGTGTTTACCTAAATGTGATAGGAATGTATTAGCATGATCATTTACTTTTTCATTGGGAAAAATTGTAATATAATGTTAAATTAAAAAAATGTCATTTACGTTTTATTTTAATTTTAAAAAAAGGTGGTTGCTATTTGTTCTGGTTACTAAAACATTTTTACTTCAAGAAATACCCTGTGAAATTTAAATTTTTGAAGTGGGGCCAGAGAGACAGTACAGTGGCAGGGCACCATACTTGTAAGCAGCTGACTATGGTTTGATCCACTTGTGGATTCACTTGTGTAAGCACCACTTACAATCCACTGAACCCTACCAGGAATTATCTCTGAGAGCAGATTCCTGGTGTAATCCATGAGTACTCTTGGAATGTATCTGAAAGAAACAAAAGACAAAGCAAAAAATGTTAGGAGAAGGTTACTAATAATTTAAGTATTTCTTCTTTAGTTTGTCTTTCCCTTCCTTCAAAACTAAAAACTGTTATAAGTAAAGGGCAAGTTTTTATAATTCTGCAAGCCATTACATGTGGTCTAGTAATTGCCCGATAACTATGAAAGTGATTTTTGTGCTCATTAGAGGTGTTTATGTTGTACATTATGGCCCAATTCTGTTAGTCAACCACTGGAGAGTAAGATGTAGCACCACTATATTCAACAGTACTTAGAGTGCATGTGTAAAATCCATTTCATAAAATGAACATACTTCATGACCTGGTTCAGACCGAGCCCTATTAATATAATATTCACTGAGCAAGATTTTTCAAGATGCAAAAAGAATCTGTATATATATAAACAAAGAAACATGGCAATATATCAAATGTGTTGTATTTATATAGGTAAAGCCTAAAAAGCTCTAATTTTTTAAAAGTAATCATCTCAGCAGACTCATGATTCCTATTTATTTTCCTAGTGTTTCCTTATTTATTTATTTATTTATTTATTTATTTATTTATTTTTGGGTTTTGAGCCACACCAGTAAGGTTCAGGGGTTACTCCTGGCTCTGCGCTCAGAAGTCTCTCCTGGCTTGGGGGACCATATGGGAAACCGGGGGATCGAACCGCAGTCTGTCCTAGGTTAGCACAGGCAAGGCAGGCACCTTACCTCTAGCGCCACCGCCCAGCCCCGTGTTTCCTTATTTTTAACTGAATATTCTTTTATTATAATTTCTTTATTTAAAACCATGGTTACAAAATTGTCCATGATTGAGTCATACAATGTACACCACCCTTCATCAGTGCATATTTTCTGCCACCAATATCCCCAGTGTTCCTTCCAACCTATACCATCCTCTCCCACCCTCTCTCCTATCTATCTCCTGGCAGATATTTTACTTCTTTCTCTCTCTTTTTCTCTCTATATATCTATCCCTATTTATCTATCTATCCCTATCTCTCTCATTCTATCTCTCTTTCTCTTTTTCTCACACACATATGCACACACCATCTCCTCATTTTTCCCTTTCGATACTATGGTTTTCACTGTTGTTAATGAAGGGGTATGTATGTATGATTCATATCACTTTATCCCCTTTTAGCAGCATGTTTTTGTTCATATATTTTTATTATAAAGGTTGTCTATAGCAAAGACTACCAAAACATGACATGATCTTTTTCAAGTTAAGCAATTAACTATCTATGAGAGTAGAGCTTGTGTTCCTATTTTTGTTTTCACCAGCATGCCTAATACTCCTATCTATTCTCCTTACTGCTAAAATTGTTGATATATATACTCATATATAATTTCAAATTTTTAGCATATAGCAGTACTATATTTCCACATTCTTTTTATAAGTTGGTCAGTTATATGACTTGTGTGACCTATGAAAGGTAATTTGAAGTGACATTTATTCCTTCCAGATAGAAGTTTTATAAGTCAATGTATAATTACCACATTCCCTTTCACTCCCGTTGGTTATGGAAGAAGCATGTGTCAAGATATCTTTACTTTCAGCCTGAGTCCTAGATGATGACATTATGTCAGCAGTCCACATTCCTCATGCACCTCTATTCTGTAAAGGTGACATAAGCTAGATATAAACTCTTATTATGTTTATTGTCTGAGTCCTGAGAGTTGTTTGTTTTTGCACCATAACCAAGACTATCCTGACTGACAAGAGTTTCTCGTTTAACAAATAAAAATATGAGAGGCACACTGGAGAACAAGAAAAAGCTGACAGCATTTATTCAAAATATTTTAAGTGAATCTCAGATGACTACGGGACCTCAAGAAATAAAACCTTTCTTGTTTCTTGTCTGTCATGCAATTTTCTATAGAAGACATTCTTGCTACTTTTGATTATTAGAAAAGTCTTAACAGATTTTCTGAGAAATGGCTCACAATATACCTTGTATATATTTTTATAGGAACATCAGGACCCAGTTACAATATAGAAAACACCTGATATTTCCTGACATGATGCAGCCTCTGCTATATTTAACATAGGCAGAGAGAACACACTAACCAATTGCATTTATCAATTTTAGAGTGCTATTCTTTTTGTGCTGCTGACATTGCTTGGTTTTGTCAACATGTAAAGTATAGCTTTATGAACTAACACTCTCCACCCTCAAAGATTTAATTAAGTAAATTACGTGCCATGGCCCCTCTTTCTATCTGCTTGATTAGTGTGCAGTGAAAAATTTATTGTTGTCAAATCTCAGGGTGATTAATTTTTCTCTAGAGTCTATGAGTGAACTGTTTCCTTACATCGTGTATATTTATTCTTGGGATTGGCAGGGAATATTTCTTTTTAGAAATAGAAATAAAGAACTCATGAGGCTTGGTGATGATGGTGATGTCAATCTTGTTGAAAGTCAATACCATTATCTTAATTTACACTACCAACACTATAGCAGTAAACTTGATATCCTCAATTAGTTTTGTTTGTCTTTATATTAGAGTAATACAATTGTATACTATGTAAACAAACTCTAAACTTCAACTAGTAATACTTCTACAATTTACATTGGTGAACAAAATATATAAACTTCAGTTGCATCAGTCAGTAAAATAACAATTGTAGTATTTGTTTTTAATGGAGTTGTTACGAGGATTACATGTTAATGAATATGGACGATTATGCACCTAGAATACTTAATAAATCTTAATTTCTGGGGCTAGAAAAATTGTGGTGAGGTATACAGCACCTACCTTGCACAAAACCTACTCTGATTTGATTCACCTATAGTTTGCTGAGAACATGAAAATATCCCTGAGCACAGAGCTGGCAGTAAATACTGCCAAGGGTGGCTCAATAAGCTTGCTCTAAACATTAGGTTTTAAATTTTTGGTTCTCAGACAGAAAGGTTTGAATGATTTTTTTTATATTCTATTTGAGATAATTTTTTAAACATAGGAAAATGCTGAGGGGTCCTAAAAGCTATAATTTCATATATTCTCAAATAGAAAATAGTAATTTGATCCACTTTAAGAAAAAGATAAATAGGGAGCCGGGAGGTGGCGCAGGAGGTAAGGTGCCTGCTGCCTTGCCTAGGACAGACCACGGTTCAATCCCCCCGTTCCCATATGGTCCCCCGTGCCTGCCAGGAGCGACTTCTGAGCACATAGCCAGGAGTAACCCCTGAGCGTCACTGGGTGTGGCCCAAAAAACCAAAAGAAAAAAAAGAAAAGGGGACAGTTACTACAGAGTTTCACCAAGTCCATAGAAAATTACATAAAGAAAACTTTGACTGTAATTAGAGGAACAGT
This sequence comes from Crocidura indochinensis, assembly GCA_004027635.1. Classification (NCBI taxonomy): domain Eukaryota; kingdom Metazoa; phylum Chordata; class Mammalia; order Eulipotyphla; family Soricidae; genus Crocidura; species Crocidura indochinensis. Next base: position 10,552 of record PVKC010019936.1, read on the forward strand.
ATAAAAATCAGAGAATATTTGGGGCCCGGGAGATAGCATGGAGGTAAGGCGTTTGTCTTTCATGCAAAAGGTCATCTGTTCGAATCCCGGTTCCCCATATGGTCCCCCGTGCCTGCCAGGAGCAATTTCTGAGCATGGAGCCAGGAGTAACCCCTGAGCACTGCCGGGTGTGACCCCCCCAAAAAAACAAACAAAAAAAAAACAAAAAAAGAAAAAGAAAAAGATAAATGATGTTTATATAACTTTATATAATACACAATAAAATTTTATATTATAATAGTATCATAATATATTTATTTGGTATCAGGGACTATATATTTATTGACATTTCTATTTTAATTTATACACGTTCATGCTCTTTATCTTGCATACGTTATAATTCACACTATGTATTTACTCTTTGTTGAAAATAAAGTTAATAACTAAATGAACATTTTATATTTTAATCTTTGTCTTTGAGGCTGGAGTGATAACAGTGAAAGGGCCTTTGTTTGGCACACTGTCAACCTTAGACGAACCTGGGTTCAATCCCAGGCAACCCATATGGTCCTCAAAGACTGCCAGGAGCGATTTCTTAGCACAGAACTCAAGTTAACCCCTGAGTGCTGCATAAATTATGTTCTGCATTACACTTAATTTTTTAATTATCTATAATTCACAAATAATAGACTTTTAAAAATCATCATATATTCTAAAACATACTAGTTAATGAATTTTCTTATTATTTTTCACATGCAATTATAGGGCATAATTAATTTATTGTGTTAAATCTGTATTTTAATCCCCCATTAGAATATCTTTAGCAGAAAATAATTTATTCAATTATTGATATTAAATTGCAATATAATAAGTGATAAATAGTATTTATTTTAAAACTTCATGTTCAGGGATTAGAGCAATAGTACAGTGTAGGTAGTGCATACAGCTAACAAAGTTTGATCCTCAGCCTCTTATATGGTCCCCAAAAACCTGTAATGAATTATTCCTAAACACAGATCCAGGAGTAAACTTGAGCACTGCCAGAAATGACCCCACCCAAAACAAAATGAATTTCATATTTTTACTTATTATAGTTAAGTTCCTGGCATTCTGCTAGGCTTAAAGATATATTTAATGAATTTAATTACTTGAAATAGCATCCATTAGCTTTTTTAGAGGAAAAGGAAATTATAAAACAAATACATATTATAGTTTATTCAAGACCTCTTTATAGCTTGTCCAATGCTTCCGATTAAGACATAATAAAAAAAGTTGACATTTAACCTTGTTCTTAAAAACACAGTGTTTTTCAAAACATTTTTTTTAATTCTTTGCTAAGTCTATAACTATATATTTGTTTCTCTTACTTTCATTTTATTATTTTGTATGTTTTGGGGGGCAGATTACTACTGGCTGTGAGCCAGATATCACCCCTGGTTTTGGGGGATCATTTGGGAAGTCAAGGTTCGTTCTAGGTAAGCTGAGTGCAAGGCAAATGCTCTACAACTGCACCACCGCTCCGGCCCCATTTATTATATTATTAAGGTAATATGGATTACAATAAAGTTAAAGTTCCTGCTTTTGTGTACAATGCTAGTGCAACATCAAAGAGCCAAAATCTTCCACTTATTTCTTCTAGGTCCCTTCTAACCTAGTAATCATGTTTCAAGTAAACACCATACCAAAACTTGGTCAAAAGCATAGTAACACAATTTATTATTTGTCATAGAACTACATAACAACAGAAAGTATCAGTATAACAATATAAGGAAAATAAAGATCCTCAAGAATTATTAGTGAAGCATTTCCTATTTCATATGATTGTGGGGTTCTAAATTGAAACTCAACAAATCTTTGTCATAAAAAAATTGTGTTTATCTAGGAATGTAAAATACTAAATTAAACTCAATATATTTGTGTACTTGTACTTTCAGAAGTCTATTCATTTATTCACAATGAAGTTTTATATCCCTGATCCTCTCTGAAATTTCCACAAACCTTTGTACTAGTCAGTGTTAACTTGGTTTGTAGTTTTAATTTAGTATTTCTAATGAGAAACAGAAAAACAAAACTTTGTTTTAAGGCTGAGAACTTGCTCCTGATTCTGCCTTAATGAATCATACCTGATAATGCTTGAGATATCCTGTATACACCCAGAGATAGAACTGGAATCAGTGGCATGCATGGGAAGTGGCTACTACCTATACTATATCTCCACTTTTCAAAATAATTTTTGATGTGCCAGAATGGTTGTGTAAGTGGTAGGCTGTTTGCCTTGCACATGGTTAACCTAGGACAGACAGAGGTTCTATCCCCCGGCATCCCATATGGTCCCCCAAGCCAGGAGTGAGTACTGAGCGCATAGTGAGAAGTAACCCCTGAGCATCACTGTGTGTGGCAATAATAATAATTATCATTATTTTTTAGTTTTACATTTTTAAGCTTATCAAAATTTCTGAATAATTTTTAGTAATTCTTGCTTAATACCTCATACTTTCTCTGTTTCTATGACCAGATATTCCTATTTATGTCTTAATCATAATGCATACATTATGTTGATGATACTAATAACTTCTCTTTACTCTTTAGAAAAGGTAACAAAATATAACTGATAATAACACACATATCATATCATATCATAAGCTTTACTATATGCAAGTTTCTTGAAATGAATGAATACTCCCAGTCATCACTCTCTGTGATGCACATATTATTCCTGACTTCATTTTTTATTAAAAAAGGCAAAAACAAATTATGACTTTTTCAAGAATTCTATCACTACCAAAAGCTGATTTCAAGGTATTAAACAAAAATAGGCTGCTCTATTGTAAGAAAAATAATAAACTAATTAAACACAAATCAAATATCACTCTCAACTTATTTTTCCTATTGCTAGCTCCTTGTAATGCTTTATTTTTAGCTGTGTTCCCAGCAAATGAAAGATAAATGTCAGTCCAATACTTCACCATAGAAGCATCCTAACTGTCTCAGACAACACAGATAAGAAAAAGAGTACTCTGGTGTGAGCAAATAAATTTGGTCTACTTACCTCTCAAATGTAGATTGCAAGTATTGTGTGTCCTTTTTAAACCTGCATCCTTCCACATGTATTCCAAGCACATGAAATTATAATTTTAGAATATGAAATTAACATTCCAAAAATATCCATGATTGTTCACATTTTCCTCAAATCTAGAGAAAATTTTCCCAGTTCCATTAAATGTTATCTTTTCAAAACTCAGATTTCATAGTATGATATTTTCTTGCAGACCTTTCTCAAATCTTCAGTGTAACTTATTATCTTTCCACTGCACTTCTGTACAATGGTATCATTTCATGCTCATGTGTAACTATTTTTCAACACTTATCTAAATCGCTTGGTAAAGATTAAAAGCATCTTTCTGACAGAGATAATGTTTCCTCAGTTCTATTTTCCATACATTAAAAACCCTCACTTGCATCTCAGCATAACTCACATCCTTTTGATTCATTAAGAAAACAATTGGTGATATGTAGAAATAAACTCTTTGCTTTCCTGACCTTCACAACTTGATATTAACAATGCCATTTATGCTGCTCAGAGTAAAATACCTTGCTCAAAGAATCCCTTCAAGGACTTTATCAAACTAGAATTCTAAGATGGTAAACACAATATGCAATGCTCAAGACTAATGACTTTGTGCTGAGTTCACACTCAGAGCAACTTACATGCACCAAACCTAGGTGCATCATATGCAGTGTAAGAGATCAAAACACGTTAAGCAACACTCACGACTAACATTTTATTCTGTACTATGTTTCTGATAATAAGGAGACTTTCTTTAAATATATAAGTTAAAGGTTCTGTCTCACTTGAGCAAGAAAATGTTTTCGTTTGAATGTGTTAATTGAAAGTAACTAAATCTAAAATACATTATGTTTTCATTTTTTGGGATATCTTTCTCAATTGTCAATTTTGTTTCATGTATTCGATATAAAAGTACAAATCTATATTTAACTCGAATGGACCATTTCATATTCAAAAGTACTGTTTTTTTCCAAATCATTGTCCAAAGTTGGATCTCAGAATATCAAAAAAATAGTAGAGTGTACAGCATTTCTTGCTTCATTCTAATGTATTTATCTGAACTTGTCATATTATTTCATCTATTATAAGAAAATAAGGAAATTTCATTTTAAGCTTTCTTTGAAACTAAATGGGCAGAGGGAAGGTGACAAGGATGATTTAATTCTTTTCACATGAAAAGTATTTTCAGGAAATTCCTAAATAGTCTTCTCCAGCTGCTACAAGTTTGGAGGATGAATGTCTACCATGTGGTATGATTGCCAAATAGAAATTTTTATTTACCATCCTTGGAATTTTGTGATGGAAAGACGTTTACCACATTAAAAAATTGACACTGTTAAGATTTTTACTGCATCATAATCTAGTTTGGTAAGAGTATTACCAACATATTCAGAAATGTCCTGACGCTTTGAGGGTGTTAGTCTCTTGAAAGAATCATTAAATTTTCTGTGAAAGAGCTGTCACACACTGTTTACTTCCCTTTCCTATATGACTTCCGATGATTTGAGTTTCTGTCAAGGACATTCTTTGCCATTGTCATTAGTGAGAAGATTCCTCAGAATCCTGTCAGTCTTGGTTCAAATGTGAGTATTCTAAGCACACTTACTTTGGACCTTTGTTTTTAATTTAATCCCCCTCATAAGTGTCTCCAGTGCAGATGCACTTCATAAAATTATAATATGTACTTCCTTCTATTAGTGTCTATTTGTCGCCACTCAGCTAGACTGAAAACTCATCAAAACAGATAATGTAGATTTATGATGATTCTTGTTCCCACAATATCTTGCACAATACTTATTATTGTGATTGATAAAGTTTTATGAAAGGAAAAAATAAGCAAGAGATCATGTTTATTCACAATATCCAATGCAAAGATAATCATTCGTGACTGCCAAGAAGTGATTCTCTCTCTCCAACTGTGTTTTATGAGTTTTTGTGATAATAAAACCCATAATTCTTTGTGCAGGAAAGGAGAATCTAATTTATTGTCTTCCTGTGCCCACTTCTTACATCACCGTCTTTGTATACTGGAGTAGAGGAGAGTAGAAAAATCAGAAGCAACAGACAGTACATAATGAACTCCTGGAGACAACTTATATTCACTCTCAAAAAGAACATTAATGAAGTCACTGTAAAAATCTTTAGTTTTTTTTCTACCTTTAAATATAAATATATAGTAACAGGGACCAGAGTTATAGTACAGAGGGTAAGGTACTTACCTTGATTGTGACTAACTTGGGTTTGATTCCCTGCATTCCAGGTGGTTCTCTGATCCCACCAAGAATGATTTATGAGAGCAGAGCTATGCATAACCCATGAGCACTGCTGGGTGTGACCCAAAACAAAAACAAAAAGATATAATAGCAAGTATACGTACATGGACAAGATACCTGTGGGAGTTAGATGGCTGACATCTAAAAGTGACTTATGAAAGGGATGGGTGAAAGGCAGATTATCAATGATGCTATGAAAGGCAAACAAAGCAGCACTAACTTCTGTGTGAATAGGAATAGTGGAATGCCATGATCAATAGTTCACCTTGTGAACAATATTATAGATTGAAGGGAAATCAGATGAAAACTAACAAACGTGAAGAACAACAAAATGAGGATGAGGTCTTCAAAATTATAATGCTATAAAACCAGGGCATATTAAAGGGAAAATGGGTAGTGACAATTGTGGTTGCTTCAAAGAGTGACTGTGAACAGCCAGCTGGTTATTGAACAGCCACTGTCGATGTATAAAATCATTCAGTCTGCACAGGGTAGTGAGATATTGTGGATTGGCCAGAAACCAAAATGTTTGATTCTCAAATGACAGATCCTGCTCTTAAACAGATAAAGAAAAATATCTCTGGTTATATTTTCCTCCTCATGTGGTCTTTATTGGTCTGGTATGTTAGAATTGCTTTAATATTGTAGCAACTGTTAATTGTTCCCTGGAGATCCTGGTCTTATGTCTAAAATTTTACTGATTTTCAACAAAGGTTTATATGTATTTTCTCAGTTAAGAATACTATAAGTGTGATTTATACCACCATCTGTCAAAATTCAACATGTGACAGAGCAGTTTCACTTACATAATAGTTCTAATATCACTTTCCTGATGTAGCATTTCCTGTAGCTCTCTGTCAAAAAGTTTTAATTTAATGCAAGGAAAATCTATATTTCCCTTCTTTCTGGATAACTACTAGAGGGGCTCCTTCTCCTTTCTATAAAACTTAACAGATAGAGGGTGACAGCTGAAATGTTTTCCAGTGATATAAACGGAATTCCTAAAAGAGTCCTATTTTCATGTGCTCTTTTCCTAATTGTCTTAGTAATGCATCCATCCTTTATGCATTCCACATATTCCCTGTTATCCTCCTGCACCTCAGATGTCCCAGTCAGACTGAATACTTCGTGCTTTCTCTGAAGTGTGTTTGTGTGTGTATGTGGGTGGTGGTGGTGGTTAGAGGAGATTCCTAGCAATGCTCAGGGGAACATGCAGTGCTGCTGATTAAATTCAGGGCTTTTTCATAAAAATGTGTTCACTTTAAACCTTTGATTTATGTCCCTAACACTCTCTTACTTTACTGCAGTGCTTAGTGCAGTTCTCAAACCTTGGAAACTGGTACTTTTTTTTTTTAAAGTCTTTTGGGAGGGGGTACATCCAGATGTTTTTAGGGCTTACTCCTGCCTCTACACTCAGGAATCACTCTTGGTGGTATTCTTGGTATCACATATTGGTGCTGAAAATTGAATTTGGATCAAACACATGGATGGTCTCTTTAGTTCTATTTTCTTGAGTCATTTCTTTTTGATACCCTACTAACTACTGCTGGCAGTTAATGTGAATGTGAATACAATTATTCATAATGTGAATACAAGTCTTTGAATAATCTCTCATAGAATCATGACTGATAGTGCTCTTCTGCTATACTTTAGATTCTGGACTGTATTTATTTGTATATTTCTCTTCACTGCTAATATCATTGAACTGTTTGTGCAGCCCAAAATACAGTAAAGTAAAATAGAAATCTTAATATAGCAAATGAACATCTAAAATATGTGTTCCAACTTACTATTGTATTTTAACTGAGAATAATATTTATAAAATGTTTATAACATTAAGTGAAAATTCCTCACATACAAGAGGTAAAATTTGGTTGGCTTTAGCAGACAAATCACACAGGCTAAGTTTCTTATCAAACACCACATCATTCCAACAAGTGAGCTTCAATAGTAGTGTACAGGTAACACATCTTTTTACTAACATAACTTATTGTGATCTCTAGTCATATATGATTTCTTTGTTAGTTTTGTTGATTTTTAACTCTACTGTTTGAGAGTAATTAAATGGTGAAGATTTAGTTATGATGATAATGACTTTAAAAACTTTAGCAAATGTAGGAATAATATTTTTGAGTTTATTAAAATGCGTTGAGAGCAAAATAAATTTTAAAAGGGTATAATTTATACTGTGAATTAAATTATTACAGATTTTTATATATTACCTAATAGAAAATCAAATGCTTTTTTATTTATTCCCTTTCTCTAACCAACATAGAATGTAGGTTACTAAGTGAGGAAAAATGAGACAATAAAAGTCTGTGAAGTAGCCGGGATTCTGAATTTTTTTTACTTTATTTAAAGAAAATGCAGCATACTCTTGGAATAGTTGGCCATAATACATTTTTTCCAAATAAGTGAGAAAAACTTATTTTTAAAAAGAATCGATAGAAAAAGAAAAAAGGTGAAAAGAAGGAAAATTAGACAATGAATTACAATAGCAAGCACATTTGTGTAAATTGCTGTATTTCCTATTAAATCATTAATACAATGGCAGAAGGTTTAGCAAGCTCTTGTTCGCTGTCCAATCTGTTAAATTAATGTGTTCCTATAGGAATGACAGCATCAAACAAATGAAGTTGTCCAGAAATTAAAAGCACTGTTATTGAAACTGCGGATGTTAGGGGTGTGTTCTCAGCTGCTTTGCCTCATGAAAGAAGAATTTGGGGGGAGGCTCCACACACACACTCCCAAAAACCTTGGTAATCTAGCCCAAATACCATTGTACCTGAAGATTGGTCAGATATTTGACCCCAGGGAGAAACATAGGAGGGAAGTGAGAGATATGCATTGGGAAGATGATGATTCCAGTAATGGTTGCAGCAGGGCAGGGCCTTACCCTGCTCTCTCCTCCTGAGATCGCCACTCAAATAAACCAAATGTCATATATAAATTAGAGACAACAGAAAAACCAAATGT
>PVKC010019937.1:0-18762 GCA_004027635.1 Crocidura indochinensis
GGGGGGGGGGTAGGGGAGAGGATATGGGAACTATGATCGGAACTGAGGTGGACTGAGGACTTTTTGGTGATGGGAGTTCCCCTGATTTTATGTTAATTTGTACCTAAAATATGATTGCCAACGTTATGTAACCCAACATATTTACAAATAAAAATTTTATTTAAAAAAAATGTTTCCTCTCTTTTGTATCATTTCAGGGACCGTTTAATTCATGGATTCCTTCTTTCTCTGGGGCTCCACAACAGCAGCAGCAGATTCAAAATCCAGGCCTCTCTCAATTCTCTGTCACAAATTTAGACCGGTTTGCTAAAGTATTCCCAAATCAGGCACCTATACCAGGACAGGTAGGTATTTCTCAAAGAATTCAGGTCAACCACCCGGACCCATCACTGCCTCAAACACCATCTCAGACCCAACAAAATCCTAATCATGTAAGTTTTTGTTTTTTTCTTTCCTGTTGTTCTATGGAGAGATAATTCACTGTGAATTTAATTAAGAAGGAATATGAATCATCTTTGAAATGAAACAGTAATTACTAATTAAGAATTCTTTTTCTAGCATAACCAATAATATTTCCTTATCCTTTCTGATATCAAATATAAACATGCAATTCAAATAAATCATTCAGGATAGCATCCACAAAAACTGAAAGAATTAATGCATTCTCCAAGTAAATTTTATTTGAATAAAAGAAAAAACAGTTGGCATTATCGGTGGTATAAGAAAGTCTGTCAATAAAACTTTTGTACTTATATGACTTGGATAGATATAGCTATGAAATTTGAAGTGCAAAGGTTAGGTATCAGGGCCAGTGCAATAGTACAAGTAGGGTGCTTGCCTTACACATGGTCGGCCAAGGTCCAATCCCTGATATCTCATATGGTTCACTGAGCATTCCCACTTTTTTAGTGCAGAGCCAGGAGTAATCCCTGAGCACCATCAGATGTGCCCCCCCCCGCAAAAAAAAAAACGTATGGAGAAAATTTAATGTGTTTCTTCTTTTTGGCAGGTTATGCCCTATGTATTTCCTTTAAAACTGCCACAAGAGCAAACACAGGTAAATAAGCAAAATACTATCACCTATAAAGGGATGACTACATAAACTGTCTGATAATTGCCTGTAGATATGTAGCTCTGAATCATATAACATTACAATAAATAAAATTACAGTATCTATTACTCTATGGATACTTTTTAGGCTAGTATTAGTTTGCTAATATTAAGTTCGTTTAATAGCTCTGAAGAAAATCTAACAAAAAAGTTATAAATTTCAAGGAAATGTGGCATTGTGAAGAAAGGAACTCATTTCTTCTCACATCTGTAATGTGTGCCTTGGGGGAAACTCAAAAAATGAGTGAACTAACATTGTTCATCCAATCCCCAATATTGTTTCAGAAAAAATGAATTAACTTATAAATCTGATGTGACAGAGATAAAAATAAATACTTGTCCATGTTTTTCAATATTTATAAAATCCAGATTAAGATAAACTCCAGGTCCTCTCATGTTGTCAGTTTAATTATATATTTTCTATATTATGATCAAATGAGGATTTCTATTAAGATTTCTTTAAAATTAGTGTAAACTAGCAAAACCATTGTAATACATTGAAAAACACTCTCAAGATTAATATTATAATCTTATAAAAGAAATGGACATATAAATATAGTATGTTAATAGCAGCAGCATATTGGTCATTTCCTAAAAGCCACCCCACTTAGATCCACTGTATCATAATTATAGATTATTATTTCACCCCAACTACATTACAAAACAAAACTTATGTCTAGACATTATCTCATTCAAAGTCATAGGATTCAGAGAGTTGGATATAACACAAATGAAATTACTTCATTTTACATATCAAGAAACAAATATTCAATTATTTATATTACCTATCCTAAAAATAGAAAATAGCTATGTTGAAAAACACTTTTTCATTCTTCGTTCAACCACAATGCTAGTGATTCTCTACCCTGGCTTTCTATTATGATTTCTGGAAATTTTGAAAGTGATAAATGTTTTGAAGACTACTAAAGGCTAATAAATAAAACTTCATGAATAGACTCCAAATAAGATTGTCTTCCAAAGTGCTCAACAAATGATTTTTAGTTTTAGTCAAAAAGAAAAGAACTATCTAACTATAGTTCTTGGTCTTGTGTACTAATATTTATGGATAATATTGTATTTAATTATGAAATAATTAACATACATGTATTATCAATATTATTTTTCATAAATATATATGTATGAAGACATAAAAGCAAAAAAAGATTTTTAATGTGACAGGAAATTTTCAGGTGATTTCATTTTATTTCTCTATTTTTAAATGTCCAACTACTCCAAATTGCTTTTTAGTTATGTGAATAAAATTGAAAATTTTGGTTTTTGGATTTGTTTTATTAATCTTATTATATAAAATTTCATAATATGAGTATTGACCTAATATTTGTAAACCTTTATATTGGTCTAAAGATATCTATTTATATATTTATTTATGCTTATAAATAGATGCTTCAATACTATCCAATTTACATGCTCCTTCCTTGGGAACAAACTCTAGAAGTTGCCACACAGTCACCACTACAAACAAGACAGCAGCAGATTGAGGAGCAGGTATTGCAATGTTTGATTTTAATCTGGCTATGTAATAATAAGAATAGTGTGGCAGGAGTAATAGCATTAGGCAGTACTTTTGCCTTGCATGCAGTCAACCCAGGTTTGATTCCTGGCATCCCATCTTGTCCTCTACCCTGACAGGGGTGATTTCTGATCCTAGTGCCTGGAGTAATGCCTGAGAGCCTTTGGGTGTAGCCTAAAAACAAAAACAAAGGAAAAGGGAAAACAAAGATTGGTGGAGGGCAGGGAAGCAGACCATATGTACTAGGATTGAGAATATGATTTTAGAACACTATGAATAAAACCTATCAATTAGAAGTATATAAATCACTGTGCCTCAAATATTTTTTTTTTTTGGTTTTTGGGTCACACCCGGCAGTGCTCAGGGGTTACTCCTGGCTCCATGCTCAGAAATTGCTCCTGGCAGGCACAGGGGACCATATGGGGCACCGGGATTCGAACCGATGACCTTTTGCATGAAAGGCAAACGCCTTACCTCCATGCTATCTCCCGGGCCCATCTCAAATAAAATTTTAAATAAAAAAGATTAAAATAATAGAGGTTGAAACAAATTTTCAAATGAAAGAGTATATTTTGAGTATACTTTATGGGAAAAATACCACATGTGTAACAAACTCATAAGTAAACAAAAGTTTAAATTTTGTTTTAAATTGGGCCGGAGAGATAGCATGGAGGTAAGGCATTTGCCTTTCATGCAGAAGATCATTGGTTCGAATCCGGCATTCCATATGATCCCCCAAGTCCGCTAGGAGCGATTTCTGAGCATAGAGCCAGGAGTAACCCCTGAGCGCTGCCGGATGTAACCCAAAAACAACAACAACAACAAAAACATTATTCTAAATACCTAATAGCTTGAACAATGAATATAAAATAGTGCTTTTTCATGATTCAATCACCCTGGAGCATTACTAACCTGGGAATTGCTAAATGGCTGGAGTGTAAAATAATAAAGTTAGCTAATGGATTTCAGCAAAACCAATGTTCAAATGTGAGTTATCTTGAAAAATAAAGTATAAATAATATATAAGAATGTATTATCTACAATATAGGCACATGTACATTCGGATATTTGTTAGTTTTATTAAATAAATTCCTTACTTAAATCACCTAGATGCAGTTATAAAATTGTTCATAATTGAGTTTCGGTCATGTAATGCCCAACACTCTTCTCCAGTGCACATTTCCCGCCACCAATGTCCCCAAGTTTTCATCCCATTCTCCCTCCCTCCTGTCCTCTCCCTGCCTGCCTCTGTGGCAAACATTTTTATATATATTGTTTTAAAAAAATAAAATGTAAATAGGTACCATAATGGAGTTACCTCTGATTAATACCATACAATTACTAACATTACATGCATTATTAACATATAGTTAGAATACACTTGATTAAATTTTATAAATTGGAAATTAAAAAAACCTGTAATGTCAGAGCATATGGTTCGTATATAACAGAAGATATTTATCTAGAGTTAAAATAATAGTTTAAGTATTACTTTAAGTTAAAGACATTGAAATAATTTCCAGAGATGAGGGCCGGAAAGATAGGCTCGAGATATAAAGCTCACTACGAAGAGTGGTGAGTGTAGTTAGAAAAATAACTATGCTGAGAACTATCATAGCAATGTCAGTGAGTGAGGGATGTAGAAAGCCTGTCTCGAATACAGGTGGGGTGGGGAGGGGAAAAATGGGGCATTAGTGATAAGATGGTTGCACTGTGAAGGGTGGTGTTCTTGTTATGACTGAAACCCAACTACAATTATGTTTGTAATCACGGTTTTCAAGTAAATTATAAAATAAAATCTAGAAATAATATGGCACTAAGGGATACTTGTTTATTTAACAATAATATTTTATCTCTCAAATATATGAACATGCAAAAGAAATTAATATTGTAAATGTATAATTTAAGTAAATCAGTAATTTCTTAATTTTAATATTTTAAAAAAGTTAATAGTTAATAATTTTTACTTTTTTAATTCACAGATGCCATTCTATACTCAAATTGAATACATTCCACAGCTAGCAGAACCTGTAAGTAAATGCAGACTATTAATTTAAAAAATAAAATTTAAAACTGCTTGATCTATAGTGCTCAATCATGAAGCCCTTCTCCAGGTAGTCAAAACCCATCAGATAAGAATCCATGTTAAGCACCACTGGGGAAGTATGGGACTTAATAGGAAAGTGCCAAAGACTTCTCATAGGACCTGGATTTGTGTTAGATGAAGTTGAGAACTCAAAAAGTGATAAGGAGGAACAAAGAGTGCTAATGATTTACTCAGGATAAGGTAGCTTCAGGACTTTGTAGAGGGATTCTGGATGGGTGAGATTTTAATTTAGGGTTAAGAGTAATGGATAGAGTAATGGCTATGGTTAGTAAAGAAGTCAAGTCCTTCACATTAAGATATAAGTGATCTTGTATTTGTGTGGGTTGGACCTTGCTCTGTCCAAGATTATTCTTGATTTTATTGTTTGAGTTAGAGGTGTTTGTTCCTCTGAATACATTCAGGGGTACCTTGTCTGATATATCAGGGATTTCAACAGAAATTTCCTCTACTAAAGAGGACATGAAGTTAGTACAGACTCTTGTGAGAATACTTTTATATAATATATGGATATATGTTCTTTGATATAGTTAAACATTGAATATAAAAATATTTATTATAAATAATGGTAGATATTTTCTTCCTTGCTGTTTTTTGAAATATTCTCTCATTTTTATCTGTTAGATGTTGAAAAAGTGTTTCAAATCACTGTAGTAGAATTGTTACTATTGGGCCTGCAGAGATAGCATAACAGGCAGGATGCTTGCCTTGTATGCAGCAGATTCCTGGCACCCCATAGCATCGCTCAAGCCTTCCAGGAGTGATTTTTTGAGTGTAAAGCCAGGAGTTAGACCTAAGTATGGCCAGCAATGACCCACAAACATTTTAACAAAAAATTCAAGGAGAATGTCATGATCTAATAAAGAATAATAAATCAAATGCAAAGACTACTGAGGTATAATTTAATATCATCTCAATCTAATGATGTCAGCAGATTATTTTTTTCTCAAATATAAATTATTTTGGTGAGAAGTAGGGAGCCGAATCATACCTGATGGTAATCAGAGGCTATTGTGTTCGAGTCCCATTTGCTGGTTACTGAGTGACCATATGGTACTGGGAGAAAACCTGTGTTTTTTACATATGCAGCATATATTTAGCTTTTTTAGAAATTTCTCCAACCCTAAATTATTCGTTTACTTGAATCACTATGGATACAGAGCTGTTCATAATTGAGTTTCAGTCTATGTTTGAGCACTGACCCAATGTCCACTTCCAGCCACCAGTCTCAATTTTTCTTCTTGTCATGCCCCACCCTGCCACTCCCAGTCATCTCTTTTTTTATTTTTGGAAATTAAAAAAGTTAGAGGTGTCAAGAGATAGTACAGAATTAAGAAATTTAGTTTTAGGTGGATGATTCCAGTTTGTATCTGGCACATCCAGGAGTAATATCTGAGCCAGAAATAATCTTGAGCATTGCAGTTTATGGTCCAAGATCAAAACAAAACAAAACATAAAAGAAAAAAGGAAGAAGATATAAAGTGTTTATTATAAGTACAAAACATCATATATTATATATTTATACTATATATTTCTTTAAACTTTTCAATTGCTCAGGTTATCCCAGGAGGACAGCAACAAATAGCTATTGATCCAATCATAGTCACAGCTCCTGAAGCAGCTGTAATGGTATGATTCCACACCAAATTTTGTTACCTACCAGAAGTCAGAAAAATGGCACCTTAATGTCTTTTTTTATTGTTCATGTTAATGAAATTTCATTGTTATTGCATCCATGTATTACTTCTGTAGATTTAATGTATCTAGTCATTTAATATTTATTGAGACATTTCTATGCCTCATTAAAACCAGATACTTTCTTAGATAAAAAGTAACTTAGAACCAGGCATTTGGGCATCCACATATACAGGTATATTTATAAATATTCTGAGCAATATATTATACTCTAAATTAAAATTTGATCTTTACTTAAGTTTCTTGCTTTGCATATTAATCCTGCTGCTATTGTTCTTTCCAATTTTAAACTTCTTCTTGAAGTTCTGTTGTCATTTTGTTTTCTTTATCATTCTCTATAGCCAGCAGGAGGAGTGAAACCATACTTAAAAAATGAAATTATAAACTTTAAGCATGCCAATGCAGGAATTGCCATTCCTTCAACTTCAGCAAAACCCAGCACAACACATTTTTTGGCTTCTGCTATAGACCCAACTATTACCCCAGAGCTCATGGAAGAGAAGGTAGAGTAATCAAAGATTCTAAATTTTTTAAATTCCAGGCTAGCAGAAAATATAAATACAATCAATGCTTAATTTTTAGCATGTAATAATATAAGGGATGAGAGATGGTAACGGTAGAAACTAATGTCTTTCCTCTAAATAAGGAGACCAATGCATGCTGATAGCTGAATCAAACTATGAAATTTTTTAAAATAAGTTTCTTGATTATTTCATTTTCTTACTAGGCCAAGAATGATAGCCCAAAGGAGCCATAAGATGTTGTCCTAACAATTCAGAGTTTGGGGTAGGTATATTTACCAAAAGGCATGTATTAAATATCATATCATCCCTTAAATTAAAGAGAAAAAAGACTATGTAACTAAGAAGTCTTATAAAAATGAAAAAAATCATTTGTTTAGATATTTCTACAAACCTAATAATTTAAAGACTTCATCAAGTTAAAAACATAAAAGCCGTTTTTAAAATTATATTAAACCATAATAACATGCTTAGTTCTGAATGAAAAAAAAAAGTAAACATAGGGTGTAACATATCAAAAACCTCTTATAGTACAACATGTAGAATCAGTTTTACAATTTCTAAATATAGAATCAATCTTCTTAAACCAACATTTCACTTTGCAAGCCAGATTGAAGCAATTCCAATTTAACTATCTACATTAGTATGGAATGAAAAATAGTCTCAGTGTGATAAATAACAGAAAGCATACAGTATTTAAATTCCAGTACCTTTATATCAAAGTAACATTGAGTACCTATTTTATTGGGCTTGTTGGTGTTGATGTTATTGAGTGTTTGATAGCTAAGCATGCTGGAATGGCACCAAGAATAATTTTTAAAGTGCATTGTTAAAAGGCCAAAACAAAAACAAAAAAAATTGCAATCTCCTCCCTGCTGCCTATGAGACTTTTCTAAGATTTTCTCCTATGAAAATATTACTCAGCATTATTCAGATGATACATAAATATTAAAAATAACCACAAATGTAAGATCTCTTAAAATGTTATGATAATTTATCATTCTATACTATATAAATCAACTCAAATGATTTAATCTGAAACACTCAAATGAGTTTAATATAGTATAACCTTCATTCTACATCAGAATGATACTTTAGAAATGAAGAATTACCTTTATTAGGCAATTTTAAAATAATAATAAATTTTAAACAAAACTGTAAAGGTATTAAAATGTAAAATTTACTTCTATTTTATTTTTCAGAGCAAAAGATGCGATGGTGGCTTGGATCTCATTTTAGGCTATGTGCTTCCTTCATGCTAATATGTTTAAAAATAAAAAAGACAACTTTAGTCCTTCTGAATACTTTTACTTAAAAATCATAGTGCTGGGGCCAGAGAGATAGCATGGAGGTAAGAGTTTGCCTTGCATGCAGAAGGATGGTGATTCAATCCCGGCATCCCATATGGTACCCCGAGCCTGCCAGGAGCGATTTCTGAGTGTAGAGTCAGGAGGAACCCCTGAGCACTGCCGGGTGTGACCCCCCAAATAAATCATAGTGCTAACGCTTTAAATTATAGAATAATAAAATCATGAATAAGTTTCATCTTAAAATGTATAGTTTTTCTTTTTATTCTTTTTATAATATCTTTATTTAAACATCTTGATTACAAATATGATTGTGATTAGGCTTCAGTCATGTAAAGAACACCCACCTTCACCAGTGCAATATTTCCACCACCAATGTCCCAAATCTCCCTCTATCCCACCCCACCCCCACCTGTACTCTAGACAGGCTTTCCGGTTCCCTCATTCATTCACGTGATTATGGTAGTTCTTAGTGCAGTTATTTCTATAACTACACTCACTATCATTTCATAAACTGTAAAGTACATGAATGAGAATAAAATTGATGTTACCAAGTCAACTAGAGAGTTGCATTATTAAAGAATAGCTCAAAAATATGGTACAATTTCTGAGAACAAACATGTCACCATTTTTAGCATGGTGATTGGATTGCTGAACTAAAGTATATATCTAATTTTAATTTATCATATCAATATTTCTCCCAAGGCATTTCATCTATATTTTTTATAATTACTTCCCACTAGACTAAAAATAATGGCAGAATAAAAGAATATACATCTATTATAACAAAGCTACACATAAAAGGACTATCATCAAGCCAAGAATGCTAATTCCCTCAGAATAATGTGAAGCAATATCTTTTCAGATAGGGTCTAATTAGCTTTTAATGTCATCTTATTTGGGACATGGTTTTCCATTTGAATTTGACCCTTACCGCTGTGACTTAAACAGTCCAACTTAACGTTTTTTTTTTAAAGTTTAAACTTTATGTAAAAAATCTATCTCTAATAATTTCTGAAGTACATACATGATATAATACATGAAAACATATGTTTGGGGCAACAGAGATGTAAGTGATATAGCATTAGTTTTGCACATAACCCAACCAATAGATTCTTAGCATAATTTTCATCCCTGAGAACTTTGATATATGATCTGGAGTACAGAACCAGGGATAGGTCCTGAGAACTGAAAACTATAACTTAACTTGATTCTTCCCCCCACCCCAAAAAATTCCATCATACAAAATACACAAAACCTTTCACTTGTGACTATGGATGTAATTTTTCTTATTTTTATTAGCTTTAGATCTTCTGTTGATATCCTAAAAATAGGAAATTTGACATTGTATATATTTTTAATATATGCATAAAGATATGTGTATGTAAAATATGTGTGAAAGTGGATGAATAAATGAATTAATGAATGATTATTCAATACTTTCAGGAAATTTTTCTTTTCTGGGCTTTTAAGCTTCTAGTAATGTTTAGATCTTTCTCAATTGCTAAGATATTGGAATTTTTAACTTATTTTATTCAATAATAACCCAAATAACTTATACGATGTTTATTTTATAGTTAATCTTCTAAGCAAGTATGCTGAATGAATAAAATTCTGAGTAACTGATTTATTTCAAACTATTGAATATGACAAAGAGAGTCAATCATCAGAATGTTTGATAAAACTCAATTATTTAACACTTAGATCTCTTCATTGTTTCCCCAAAAACTAAGCATTCACAAGATCTTTGAAAAATACCTGTGATAAATTATTATTAATGTTTATAATATCTCTGAAACAGCTTGTTATCAATTTTATTTTCTTTTTATTGGAGGAAAGAGGAGGACCTCTCAAGGAGGGCCCGGAGTATCACCACAGACGTATTCTGGAACATCCCAGACCACATTTAAAAATGTCTATGAGACCACGCTTTACCAGTGATCAAATTTGAATATTCCATAACTAATGATGCCGCCCATCAATTGTTTTTAAAATAAAGAGAAAGGAAGTGATTAACAATTAAAGAAGAGAAATAACAAGCATAGCTATCTTGTTCAACTGTAAAGAGAAGCTTAGGGGAAAAAAAGTTATAAACATCAATCTATTATTAAGATTCTGGCATTAAAAGGGAATGTCATAATAGATACTTTAAAACATAGGAGTTAAAAGTACAATAAAAAGATATGAAACCATAGAATAGATCATTACATAAAATAATGCAATCTTTGATATTTCTTTTATTTAGATATGTAGTTAGCTTCTTAATAATTTTGGTAGAAATATCAATATGAAGATAAGTATGCTAAATTTATTTTTCCTTATTTATTTGGCTTTGAGGCTACACCCTGTGGCAATCAGGGCTTACTTATTACTCTGTGCTGATGATTCACTCCCTGTGGTGCTCAGGGGACTTTATCTAGTTCCAGGAATTAAAGCTGACTTAACCACAAGCAAAGCAATATCACTCCAGCTGCAGACAAATAGAGCTTTATATGGTCTAGGAATTCCCTACTCAATACACACACACACACACACACACACACACGCACGCACACACACACACATGCACACACACATCTAGCTACAGAGAAAGTTTGTAATCAAAATTTCATAGTTAGATTTATCTAAAAAATTTGTAGAGTGAGTTGTATGTTGTCTTGAACTACCTTCACACAGAGAAATGTAAAGGTGGGTAATGGCCAAATCTATTCATCATTATATCTCAATGTATTAGAACTAACTGAAATGGTGATATGCTTTTTTATTTGGCTTTTTGGTCAATTACATTTTTTAATTTTAATGCAAGTTGAATAAACAGTTTACTCCTAAAAATTAGTGAGTTATAGTGCATAATTACATATATTCATATATATGTATATATATATCTGGATTCAATGAATATGAGACAGTATGGGACATTTTGGGGGAAAAATTTCAAGAAAATAAAATAAGACCAGGATGTCAACTGCAAAGGAGTTGCTTTCATACCTCTCTCCTCAGGCTAAAGATTCTCAAAAGATCCAACTCATATTTAAGACTACCTTGAGGCTCCAATTCAATTTTTAATATATTTTTTAATTTAAACACCATGATTACGAGGTTGTTTATAATACAGTTGTTTTTCACAGATAAAGTTGTTCATGATTGAGTTAATCATACAATGTATGACAATGTAAACAGTGCCTACATAATCTCTGGATATCATTCCTACACTGTTTTTTTTTTACATTTTTATTATATCCCACAGATGAGTGAGACTATTCTATGTTTATCCTTCCTCTAACTCATTTTGCTCAGCATAATACTCTCCATGTATAATCAAATTTCACTGCTTCATTTTCCTAATGGCTGCATGATATTTCAATGTGTAGATATGGAACAGTTTCTTTATTCAATCATCTGTTGTTGGACACCTGGGTTGCTTCCAGATTCTGGCTATTGTAAATTGTGCTGTGATGAACATAGGAGTGAAGAGGTCATTTTGTATTGTGTTTTTGTGTTTTTAGTTTATATCCTTGGGTGTGGCATTGCTAGATCATAAGGAAGCACAAGTTCCATTTTTTAAGAAGTATTCATATTGTTTTCCAAAATGTTGGACTAGATGGCATTCCTACCAGCAGTAGAGTCCCTTTCTCCCCACATCCCCACAACAAGAACTGGTTGTTCTTGTTCATGATGTGTGCCATTCTCTGCGGTATGAGATGACATCTCATTGTTTTGATTTGCTTCTCCTTGATGGTGGAGCATTTTTATGTGCCTTTTGGCCATCTGTATTATCTTCTTTGAAGAAATGTATGTTCATGCCTTCTTATTTTTGGATGGGGTTAGATATTTTTTATTGTTAAGTTCTACCAGTATCTTATATATCTTAGATAATAGTCCTTTCTCAGATGGGTATTGGGTGAACAGTTTTTCCATTTCGGTGTTTAGCCTTTATAACCTAGTTCCTGTTTTCTTTGATATGCAGAAGCTTCTCAGTTTAATGTAGTCCCAATTGCTTATCTCTGCTTCCAGTTGCTTGGACAGTGGTGTTTCCTCCTTAAAGATGCCTTTAGTTTCAAAATCATGAAGTTCTTTGTCTAACAGCCCTGAAACCATAAGGTACATAGAGGAAAACTGAGGCTCCAATTTCAAACAGACCACCACTGAGAGTATTCTGCACCCATAGATGCAGAACAAAAGTAATAATAAGTTTATACATAAATGAGGAAAAGTGAACAAATTCCTCTTTCACATTTTCCTAGCAACATCCTTGCATGCAAACTGAGTTAGTTTGGTAAAAATAAATTTAAAAATCATCTTCACAAATCAATTCTCGGTTCAACATATACCAACTCAGGGAGCACTTTACACAACTCAATGCTGAGGTTGTTTGTATCCTTTATTTAGACAAAATTTTCATTTACTTTTTGGTGTTAGAATATTGAATTTCAGAAACAACTGTATTATGAACAACTTTTTAAACCACAGTATCTAAAAAGAGAAATTTTATTAAAAATTAACAAACTTTTAAAATTCCTCTTTAATATTCACACTATGCAAATTTATTGAAGGCCAGATCATTTTTCTTAACTTTCAAGTCACACACGCACAAAATGATATTAATGTCTAAGGAGTGAAGCTAGCAAGTGTTAAGTCATAAGATGTGGGAAAAGACTACTAAAACTGCTGAAGTAATAGTAAATTAATCCACTACTAAGATTTCCCATACTGTGACTTAGAATGTGTATTTCCTTACCACTAACTCAGATTCTTTAATAAGAATAGGCTTAAGAACTTTTATATTTTGTAATTGCTAAACCTGTTCTGGGAGGTATTCTTTTTCCTGTTTAATACCCAGTTTGAAGTAGAACCTTTGAAAACTAAAAAATCCTCTGATCGATTGCATTGGCAGCACAAACATCTACAATGTCTCATTTGAGTCCGCAGTCACCTACTTCTCTGTAAATATGTGTAGAGATAGAATATGTGTAGATAATTTTTTTAAAAATTGGATAGATTTTTTTTTTAATTTTGACATATTGATTTACCTTCTGCCATCATAGTCACTGCAAATACATCTAAACCCTCTTTTATGATCAGTCCAGTTTCTGAATGTCAGTCCTAATCTCTTTCTCTGCAAAATATCCCTGCTATTCGTCCTTAAGTTACTTATGCCCTTCAAAGACTAACCGCCTGCTGAGGATGTTGCAATCTGGTTTTTTAAATCTATAATATTTTTGATGATTCCTTTATTTAAGCACCTTGGTTACAAATATTAGTTGGGTTTCAGTTATCAAATGTATATTATCCTGCCACCAATGTTCCCATTTCCCTCTTTTCCCACCCCGTCATTGAGACAGGCATTTTCATTCTATAATTTTTTAAGGCAAATGTGTCCTCTGCTCATTTGATTCTAACCATTTTAATTAAGAGTAATACAAGAAAATAACTGACAGACATCTATGCCTGAATTCAACCAAATAATAGCATGTTAGACAATGCTTAGTAGATTGTGCTAAGGTATAAGTGAGATACCAAGAAAAAAAGCATCCTCCTGATATGTTTTTGTTTCAAAATTATTTTATTTATATTAATAATTAATATATAAATCCCTTACAAATTTTAAATACTATTTTAATATAATATTTTCTTATTTTGAAGGAGGAACTAAATAAATTAATTTTTTGAAGAATTTTGAGGTGGTATGGCAGGAAGAGGTATGCTACTCAAAAGAAAAATATTGAATAACTTCTGTTAAAGCAAAACACAAAAAATCTGAGTTTTAATGCAACATTAATACTTTTATAAAATCACATACAATGATGAGTACTTTAATTTATTTCCTTATCACTTAATTCTCAATTTCAGTGACAGTTATCTTTGCTTCAGTTTATAGATTAAAAAAAAAAAACTAAGAATCTCAGAGTGATCCACAAGGATGCAGTTAAAAATTTTAAAATAGATCCATCAAAACTACAGATTTTCCTATTTGATTTATTTTAGAAGTATTTATGACTGGCATAATTAGTCATATTACCTTAAGGAAGTTATAATTGCAAGAATAGAATAAATAAAGCTAAATTAATCTCCTCATTTAAGAAGGACTACCTGTTGACTAATAGAAATGGAAACCAAAGATCATCAAAGTAAAATGCTTAATAGATTTAAGTTAATCTGGCAGATCTAAGTCTGTTGAAGTAGCTGGGAAATACAGATGGGGTTCCAAAAGTGTAAGGGGAGCAGTGATAGCACAACAGTAAGACGCTTGCCTTGCATGCAACCAACCCAGGATGGACCCAGGTTTGATCTCTGGCATCAATTATGATTCCTGGAGCCTATCAGAGTGATTTCTAAAAGCAGAGCCAGGAGTAACCACTGAGAGCTACGGGGTGTGGCCTCCAAACCAATACTAATACTAATAATAATAATAAAAAATAAAAAAGGCAGGCTGGATCGATGGTGCAGTTGTAGAGTTTTTGCCTTGCATGTGGCTGACCCAGGATGGACCTCGGTTTGATCCTCCAGTGTCCCATATGGTCCCTCAAGCATGGAGAGATTTCTGAACACATAGCCAGGAGTAGTCCCTGAGTGTCACCAGTTTTAATTTAATCCAAACAAAAATAAATAAATAAATAAATAAATAAATAAAATAGGGTGTAAGGAGTCCAGTGGATAAATGTGGAAGAATTTTTGCATTTATTTATGAGCAAGCTGTGACACCTTACTCTGAAGAGATATGAAGAAGCAGACCTGAAATATGTCACTATAAAACAATATTACCTCAATAAGACACATCAAAAATATAATAATCCAATCCCATGGTACAAAAAAAAATTTATGTCAGCCTGGGAAATGAGGAAATGCACGCACTTTGGCCCTGAATTTTTTCTGTGAAAATACTTTCTGAGAAGAACAATACAGAAACTTTTCAGTCTTAAAACAAAGCTTCACTAATGAAGTGAGACTTGCTTTATCTATAAGTCATGATCATAAAAGGTAAGTCTATGACTGCTTTTAATGTGACTAAAATTACCTATTAATAGGTAATGCTTTTAAATGTGACTAAAATTACTCATTAATACATGGATCAAAATTATGCCATTTTGTCACATAAGTAGTACTTTTGACCCATAACTGCAATGTTATATAAAGCAAGAAAGGAATATTGTGTAATTTTGTTTTATACTTTTATAGAAAAAAACTTAATTCTCATGTAAATCAAACCATTTTTACGGAACTTGAATTTTTTTTCTTTCCTCTATAAAGTAAGTCCAACACTCTTCAAGTATATTTGGAACTAATAAAATAGTTAAAATAATTTAAGAACAAATATATGTCAAATTACCAAATATATTTTACTCAGAGTAGCCACTTTGGAGACTTCTGCCAGTTTTTATTTTCACTATAACAAGTGGTATTATGTTAAATTTTGTCAACCACATTTATAATTTAAAATAAATAAAAAATGGAATGAAAATTAGACAAACATGAATATCTTCAACATAGCTGTAAAACAGATAGTTGGAGAAATAGTGCACTTACCTTATATGCAGCTGACCAATGATCAATTTCCAGTATCAAATATAATTCCCACAAAGTTTAGCAGGAGAGAGTCCTGAGTGTAGAGCCAGGAGTAAACTTTAACCACCACTGAGTGTGGCCCCAAAATCAAAATTAGTTAATAAAAATAATATTATCATGGTTTTCATGGCTAATGCTAAGAATTATTTAATAAAGGGACAGGAACAATAGCACAGTGGTAGGGTATTTGCCTTGATGCAGCCTGTACAGGAAAGAAGGTGGTTCAAATCCCAGTGTCACATATGGTTCCCCAAACCAGAAGTGATTTCTAAGCTCAGAGCCAGAGGAAACCTCTTAGCATACCGGGTGTGGCCCCAAAAGCAAAAAAATTATTTAATTAAGTGTATTCATTCTAAGTTTACATCAACAGATGCATAAGTAAAGACAATATGGTACTGTAGATGGGTTTAGAGTTTGAACTCTATTATTTAAAGTACTTAAATAAAAATTATGTCATAAAAATATACACAAAACTTTTTAGCCACTATTACAACAAAAGGTATGTATTACTTTCAGTGGAATAATTTTCAGCCGCAAAAATATCTGCCATTGGGGACGGAGAGGTGGCGCTAGAGGTAAGGTGTCTGCCTTGCAAGCTCTAGGACCACGGTTCGATCCCCCAGCGTCCCATATGGTCCCCCAAGCCAGGGGCAATTTCTGAACCCTTACCAAGGAGTAACCCCTGAGCATCAAACAGATGTGGCCAAAAAAATATCTGCCATGGTTATGAACACAGTTCAACATGGCACTATGTGAACTGAAATATATCAGAATAACAAATACATAGGCAGAAAACACTATATGATATTACTTATATGTAGAGTCTTTCAAAAATTACAATTTTATATTGTCGATGATGATACATTTTTATATATACAACATTCTAATACTACACCCTCCGCACCAGATTGTGCATCTTATTCCCCATTGTCTTCTATCTTCTTATCTCAGCACCTTGACACTTGCCCCTATGTCTCACTGCCATTATAAGCATTATAAGCCATGTTTGTGTGCATTATTTGAAAAACTAAACTCATAATAGAAGAAAGTAGATGAGTAGTTTTTATCTTGAGGTGGAAGTTTGGAATAGGGGAAATAACTGATTGTGGTGTAAGGTACAAACTTCTTATAAGATTAATCAATTCATAGTAACAGAATGGTGATATTTGTTAATACTGTATTGTATACCTGGAAGTTACTGAGACAGGAACTCAAATGACCTCACCACATTCATAAACAAAAGATGGCAGACTATGATGTGTATGGTAGCAAACCTTTTCAATAACGAACATACACATATGCTGTAAATATAATATATACTTTTATTGTCTGCGCTAAAATGTTTTCTGCAAAGGATTTTATGTTGTATTTACATTTGAGCATTACTCTTAGTTAATTTTAACCATTTTCTGAATCGTTGAGAAATAACTTCTAGAAAAAAATAAAATTTAAAAAGGAAGCTTTATGAATCATAATAAATTTATTATAAAGACTTAAGAGATAGCATGTCAAGTACATGTGTGGAGGGCTGGAAAGATAGCATGATATGTAAGGCCCACTAGGGTTCTATTATAAGCACTGAGCTCCATCACAGAATTAAGAGTAACTCTGGGGGCTGGCGAGGTGACGCTAGAGGTAAGAGTTAGCCAAGGAAGGACTGCAGTTCGATCACCTGGTGTCCCATATGCCCCCCCCCAAGCCAGGGGCAATTTCTGAGTGCTTAGCCAGGAGTAAGCCCTGAGCATCAAACGGGTGTGCCCCGCCCCCCAAAAAGTAACTCTGATCACAGTCAGTTGTGTCACCAAAATAAAAATCAAAATAATTAAATTAAAATGTAAAATAAGAAAATGTAATACTACTCATCTATAAGAAAGATGAAAATCTTGCAGTTGGATACTGAATGGATGGAACTGGAGGGTATAATGTTAAGCAAAATAAGTTAAAAGGAGAATAGGTCTCAGGTGATTTAGTCATTCATGGTATTTAGAAAAACAAAACAAGGAAACAAGCACTATCAAATGCTTACAAACTTAGTCTTGGATTTCGGGATTTATATTCCTAAGCACTGGCGAAGAGAGGTTGGAATAACGAGATAAACTGAAGGTGACACAGACAGTGCTGGGCAGTGTTGGGAATTTTTGTAGTAGAGGTACAGAAAGTTGTATATTAATACCATGAATGCCTTCATTTTTTAAACCATTTATCCTAAATTATAAGTTGATACATAATTTTTAAATTTAGCTGAACAAATTCTGATGAAATGTAATTAAATTAAAGGTAAAATAAATTTTAAAACTTTCAAAAAAACCTTTCAAAATGAATAAGTTCAAATTTTACAATGATTACATATGCAATATGTACACACAGTTAAAGAAATTCTTGATTTTTTATAAGGATCATTTAGTAATGCTTCGACCCCCAAAATATTAAGAAGATACTAAGAGTGTCTGCTGCTAGTAATAGCTAGAGTATCAAGTTAGTCCATGACAATAGATCAACCTCAGGAACTAGCACAAGCTTGGCAGGTGATCTTCCAATTCAGCTCTTTTCCTGTCTCTGCTGCTAAAATAGTTTAGGACTTTACTTTAAGTTCCTCTGTAATGGTTTTAGCCTCCTGTTGAGGTAAATCTATCTTTAATTAGATAATAGGTGTTTCATAGAATAAACATAGACTTTGATTCTTTTTTTTGGTGGGGGCACACCCAGTGACGCTCAGGGGTTACTCCTGGCTATGTGCTCAGAAGTCGCTCCTGGCTGGCAAGGGGGACCATATGGGAACTGGGGATCGAACCGTGGTCCGCAGGCAAGGCAGCGGGTACCTTACCTCCTGCGCCACCTCCCGGCTCCCAAACTTTGATTCTTGATCTATTTATATAACATAGTTTATTGATCTCTAAAGAATCACCTGTTGAATAAATTTGAAAAGTAAAA
>PVKC010019938.1:0-18884 GCA_004027635.1 Crocidura indochinensis
ATTTAGCTAATGTCCTTGAATGTAAATGGACAAGTAAGGAAGTGCTGAACTAGGAGGCATTTTGGAATTTCTTAGTTCAGCTGGAAGCAATTAAGTGCAGTGTACCTTTTCTTATTTTATTTTTTTACTTTTAGTAATTGTAACAAGTGACTAAAAATGAGTGTTTTTCCTAAACCTCATAAGAATGATCTCTGCCAACCCTCCTGACTGCATTTTGTTCAACTAAATCTTTTAAAGTTTACTAATTGTGTTTGGTGTGGTTATTTTATTTTATGAACAAAAAAAACCCCCATAAAATAAAATACTTAACATGGAAAAATATATTTCTTGAATCATCTCCCTTTTCTTCAAAGGTAATCCTTTGACTTTGGGGAATTTTATGGCTAAGAACATTTAGCTGCTCACATCCAAAGTACAATTTTCAAACAAGAAAATGGTCTTAGAACTCAAACTTTGCTTCAAGGTAAAGGGTTTTGTTAAGTCCTTTTTCTCTTTAGGAACAAGAGCAGCCCTTGTGATTCTGAGGGTAGAAGTGGTTACCTGTATATCATTGGCATGGTCTCCTGGTTCTCTCAAACTTCCCTCCCCAGAATTACTTTGCACTTGTCCTTTGAACCAGAGATCCAAGTGTTCTTAAAGAATACTTGATGTTTCTAGTCCTTGCTGCAGGGCCTCAAAGGTACTCACATACTAACTCGAATCCTCTTTCCCTTAACCATCTATCAATTCAAAATTCCTTCCCTTTCTCCTGCCATAGCCTGACGACCCAATATGAACTATAAAGCTGAGACAGGGCATCCTTTGGTCTTTGACACCCTGTAGAGTCTTAGTTTTATTCTATTATAAGATTAATAAAAAGCTGTCCATTTTATGTTCTTTATAAGACTGTTAAGAGGACAAAGAGAATGAATGAAGCTTGCTATGAAGTACAATATAAAGTTTTCTTGCTATTAGATAGTTTTATATCATTAATATTTTGTTATTACACAGTACCATTAATGACTATTGCTTTTAGTTTACTCATCTGAAAAGCAAAGTTCAGTTCAAGGTGGGGGTATTAAAGCAATCTTTTTCTATTGAGGAAAGTTTTGCAAAGGAAGGAGGGCCACTGTCTCCAGGTTTCCTATGAAATTCCCTCTGTAAAGAGGATGTCAGGATCAACTGATAGGCCTCTTAGACTATGTTCTTGATTTGGTCTTTAGCTACTGGTTCCTATTCATTTGGATACTGCTGACATTCATTGAATTTTCACTGACTACAATTTTCCATTGGTCTTTGTTATTTCCTTCCTTCCTCCATCCCTGACTTTCCAAGCTTTTGTATTATTCAAACCTTTGACACACACAAAGCTTTTAATATACCTTTGTATTTCAAAGCTGTTGGTTGGGCTGCACTTTTTAAAAGTAAACACAATTGAATTTTTTAAGTATTGTCTGGAAACCTTCATAAAATAAATTCTATCTAGTTAGATTCAAATTTTTTTAACAGAAAACTTTTAGATATTCCCACTTAACTGCCCCAACTAGAAGAGGCAACATGATATTTAAGGTAAATGAAAACTAATATTCAAGGTAAGTGGATCTTTCATCATTTCTCACACAACTGAAAGAGGGCTCATATATTGTAAACCAATCACATTTATTTGCACAAACACAAACACACAACCTAAAATTATCATAGGAGAGTTAAAATTGGGGGGAAAATTCTTAAGTACTGCCATTAAAATACTGAGGTGAAGATGATAGATACCCATAAGGTAATCTGATACAGAGGAATTATGGTTGAATTGAGTTTCCAGTAATCAGTTTCCCACATGAGTATTTCAGTGTTCAGAGAGACAATGATCGGAAATAAAAACTTAAGAATGAGGTCAAAGTAGCTTTTCACCCTCTTAGTAAATGAGATACCCTAAGGTGATATCAATGCCTGAACTAGATATGGAAAGCTCTATAGTTTCTAATATTTGATCATCTTCTTGTCCTTGATTAATGAGAGAAATCTAAAAGACAACAGGAGCTAATGCTACACATTGCAGACAACACAGGTAGATCTCTAGGGGTTTCTATCTCACCCTGAGGTGAGGTGAGGTAGAGTGTGAGATACCTCACCCTGATCTGGAGAGGGAACTGAACCATACCCTCTGAAGAGAGAAACCTTGGAGCCATAAATTGCTAGAGTCCCATCTTAAGAACAGTGTGTAAGGACAATGGAGCCCTGAAGTGATGAAAAACAAACTTAAGGAATTTGATTTTCTCAACAAAGAGTTATGAATGTCCAGGAAGATTCCCAATTGTAGTAGATTTTTAAAGCTACTTGAAGTAGACTTTAGAGCAATAATCCAACTAATTTTTAATGACCTTAAAAATAAATATAAAAGAAAATCTGTAAGAGATACTTATGGAGAAAATGAAAAAAATAATTCAGGTAGAAATAAAGGGACTGGGACCAGAGAGAAAGCATGGAGGTGGGGCATTTGCCTTGCATGCAGGAGGACAGTGATTCAAATCCAGGCACCTCATATGGTCCCCCAAGCCTGTCAGGTGTAACCCTTGAGCGCTACCAGGTAAAAAAAAATAAAGAAATAAAGGAGCTGATACATCAGTCAAAATAGAAGAAAGAATGAAGATAAAAACTGAATGAAACAAACCAGAGAATAAATAAAAATATACCTTGAGATAAAGGCACAAACTACTAGAACCTATGGGATACAACAAAAGTCATACTAGTGGAGAGATTCCTACTAATACAAGCTTATATCAGGAAAGAAGAAAACTAACAAGCTCATTTAATACTTGAGGGTCTAGGAAATGAACAATAGATTCCCAAAGTAAGTAGAATATATGCATACCTATGCTAAATGCAGTACTTACTATGATATTCATGTTATAAAAATAACCTAAATGTGCAATAATAGATGAACAAATAAAGAAGATATGATGTATATAAACAGGATACTATGCAACTCTAATTTTCTAATTAATTTTCTAATTTTCTGCAATGTGGATGGACCTGGAGTGTATCAAGTTATATGAAATAAGTCAGATAGATAAGGGCAAATATTGTATGATCTTCCTAATATGTGAAATATAGTAATACAACATGAGAAAAAATAATATAAACTAATGTTAAGCCTATGATTTTAGATTACAGAACTGATTAACAAGTATTGGGGTGGAAGATGATAGGGGAAAAAGGATGACTAAACTAGAATTGACACAGGAACAGTGGTTGATGACCATAGGTCCTTTAGTGGTGGTGGTGGGGTGAAGCAACTTAGTCCATCAAATCCAGATATTTGGGCACAAATGTAAACTGCAATTAAACTTTTTTAAAAGAATAAAATATGAAGAGAGTCAGAAAAAGTATAAACAGAATGAACACTTATATGTAGCAGTTAGAATAACTGCATGAATAAATTTGTTGGTTAAAGGGAGTTTCAATACTCTAGGGCCCAGAGTATAGTGAGGAGAAGGAAATAATTGAGTGGATGAGGAGAAACACAAATATGAAAGTATGGAGGGGGGGCAGGAATCAAAAGGTCTCAAGTCATTGGTGGTGTTAAGAATGGACAAAACTGGGGCCGGGCGGTGGCACTGGAGGTAAGGTGCCTGCGCTAACCTAGGACGGACCGTGGTTCAATCCCCCAGTTCCCCATATGGTCCCCCATGCCTGCCAGGAGCGACTTCTGAGCGCATAGCCAAGAGTAACCCCTGAGCGTCACCGGGTGTGGCCCCCCAAAAAAAAAGAATGGACAAAACTAAATATCCAATCCAGAGTTAAAAACAATGAAATCATGAGCCCCAAATTTTAACAACCAAAATTTAAAATGAGTCTGTTAAATTAAAAATGGGTCTATGGTAGCATAGGATGCACTCTGGGAACATTGGTGGAAGGAGGTTAACGCTGGTGGTTGGATTGGTCCTGAAACTTTATATGTCTGAACCCAACTATGAAAAACTTTGTAAATAACAGCTCAATAAAAAAAAATTTAAGAGGAGATATGTGGGCTAAAATTAAAAGACACACTACTGAATGGGAGAAAATATTTTCATACCATATATCATATTAAGGACTAATCTCCAAAAATATATATATTATTCACAAAACTTAAAAATAAAAAAAAACTAGCATCAAAAGGACAGAAATAAACTGTTGACACTGATGTGGAAGAAAATAAACCTTTATTCATGCACTGTTGGTGGAACTGTGAACTGGTTTGATTTCTCTGGAATGCAGTACAGAGACTTCTTAAAAAATTAAGACAAACTTTCATAAGAGCCAACAATTATATTTCTTGGCTTCTATCCCAAGGGCTTACACATATTATTTCAACAAGACATTTAGACTCCTATGTCATTGTACTGTTAGTCACAACAGGTAAGATCTGGAAACAAGCCAAGTGCCCAAGAACAGATGGGTAGATAAATTAAATTGGTATCTATACGCAGGGGAATATTACACAGCTATAAGAATAGGTGAAAAATGTTATTTCTTGCTACATGGATAGAGATGGAGGGTATCCTGCTGAAAAAAGTCAGTGAGGAGAAGAGGGACAAAGAATAATTTTATATGTGGACTATAAAGAGACGTAGTAGGGAATAGCAAGGGGTCGATGACAATATAACCTGAGTGACTTTATTGGTGGCTGGGGAGAGAAAGTGAACTGGGTAAAGGGGACTTGAGGTATTCATGGTATTCATGATGTTGGGTCTGGTATTAGAACATTGTATGCCTGAAATATTATCATTAGCAATATTATAAATACTTTATAACAGTATTATAAATCATTGTGCCTAAGTAAAAATTGAGAAAAAATGAAAACATAAATATTGCCAGTCTAATTTTATGGTTGAACAAACTGCGATTCAGACAGTTTAAAGGGGTTCCACTTCTGGGGCAGGAGTGATAGATAGCACAGCAGGTGGGGAGTTTTCTTGCATATGGCCAACCCGGGTTCGATTCCTGGCCTTCCATATAGTCAACCAAGCCCGCCAGGAGTAACTTCTGAGCACAGAGTGCAGCTGGATATGATATAAAAACCAAAAAAAATGAGGAGTGAGGGGATAGGTTCCACCAGGCCCTGAATACAAGTTCATTCCCACATGTGTCTCATGCACATTCTTTTCACTGACAGATTTTGAACCTCAAGTCTTTGAACTGACTTCAGAACACCAAGAAACATTTAAATATACATTTAACTCTTTCATGCAAAGCAAACTGTTTGAAGGAATTTTCATAAGTGAAATAGAATTTTCAAAATGAAGCTTGATTCAAAAATTTTACGAGCATGCTGCCTTTCTATCTGACACAGAGAAACTATTCATGATTTTGAGATTATAGTGGGGATATACTATAATATACCACTTAGTATAATAGTATATAATCTAGAACCCAGGTTAATCTCAACTCATTTGGAGCACAAATCCAGAAAAAAAGACATAGAGAAAACCTTGTTTAAAGAGCCTTCCTTAACTTGGAGCACTGTGGCTAGTTTTAAAGACTGTCGGTCTTTTGTGGATGTATAAACTTTTAAAGACCTTTATAGAAGTACTGAAATTAAGCCTTCCTAATCAAACATCCTTCATTAACTGGCCCAGGTTTCCTCACATAGTGAGACAAATGGAAAGGAGTCTTAACTTTATTCAAGAAAAACAAGTAAATAAAAAGCTTTTGCAAAGCCTATGAAATAAATATTAGATCAAGAAGAGTCATGTCAAAGCCGTTATTATCTTTGCAACTAAATCAACTCTTAATGCATTCACTAGTGCCCCTTAAAGAACTAGATGTGTATCATGAATTGACATTTATTCAGACAAATTAACTAAAATCAGAATATTTTAAACCTTACAACAGAACAGTACATTCCTTCTTGGCTGACAAGGCAAATACTGATAGTTTGTGTAAAATCTGATTAATTTGGGTATAAAAAATAAGCATAACAACCCAAATCAGGCTTCCACTGGGGGATATTTTTGGTCTCTGTGTCATGCAGGATGTGTTTGGAGGAGAGATTTCCGGGACCACTGAAACTCGGAGAAACTTGGTGCCCACAGAAGAATGAGAGGAAACAAGAGCCTGCGTATGTGTCCCATGGTAAGCAACAAGGCAGGAAGCATCCATCTGGAGTGAAGTCAAAAAAAACAACTGCCTGCTGAAATACTGGAAAACCAATGTGCTTGGCTGAACTAAGACATGCAAAAGGATTGTGGATAGTGTGACATGGGGAATAGTTGGGAACACAAAGTAATAGCAGGAAAATAATGTGTATGAAAAGCAGAGAGAATGTTGTGTATGTGGAAGAGAGAGAGAGAGAAAGAGAGAGCGAGAGAGAGAGAGAGAGAGAGAGAGAGAGAGAGAGAGAGAGAGAGAGAGAGAGAGAGAGAAGCCCAGATTCTTTTGTTGGAAAGACTCTAACTTTAAAATTCAACCCACAATCCATCTCAGTCTCTTTCAGTAGAGTGCTGGCACTAGACTCAGCCGTGGCAGCTACTTGAGGGACCTTGTGCATAATAGCATGGGGCAAAAAATAGGATATCTTTTAAGATTCTTGGATGCTTCACAAGTTATAGTGAGAAGGAAAGGTTCCAAAACCAGGGCTGGCATTATTTTAATTTACCTCGTGGAAAATTATTAAAGCATATTTCATATAATTAGGGTCATAAATGAATTTGGCACCCTTTAAGGCAAGTGCCCCAAACACAAAGCCAATTCATCTGGCATAATTTCTAGCCTTGAGAACAGCAAGTCTGGCAACAATTAACCAGGCAGAAGAAATAGTAGAGACCACTGTTTGGCCACCCTCTGCACAAACCAGGCCAAGGAGTTGTGGCACTCCAGCAATTAGCAGTATTGGGGTGCCCCGGAACATAGTAAAATGTGGTGGGTAATGGCTGGTGTCTGGAATATCTCAATAAATTTTATGACTGCCAATTTAACTGAGCACCGGCCAGGAAAGTAAGTGGTCCTTGTTTTATACACACAGGCATGCTGGGAGCTGGGCCTTCTTGAGGCTCACCAAGTGTACTGGCATATATCCTGATGCGAGATTTGTACAAAAGTGAAAAAGAAGAGGTAAATCAACATCAGTATCAGCAGAGCTGAAAAGCAGAAATGAGATTTATGCTAAGCACAGGCTCTTCTGATTAGAAGCAGTAAAAACTGTCAAAAATAACTGTGCACAATATTGGACAGCAATGAATCCCCACCCTACCCCCCAACCAGATTCAGGCAATTCTTAGAACATAAGTTTGATTTTTAGGTGGGAAAGTCTGAGATTCAGGTATGGTAGTTTCCTGGATTTCAGGTGACTGCTCTAAAGCCAGAGTCAAAAGGGATATATGGCATTGTTATGATGACTTTGCTCTCCCCTCCTTCCCAGTACTGCTTTTAGTACAGGAGGGATAAAACCTACAAGTGAATCCTCGGGCAAATTTCAAGGGAGAATATTGTGGGTGAAAGTATCAAACTCGATCTTATCTTTCCTGGAAGAGCAGGTAAGTGAATGGATGAAAATGGAAAGCTTTTCAGGCCAAAGTGATATAATTTAAGAGAAAAAAAATGATTTAAACAAGCTGGGGGTTACGTTATCTCCAGTCAGGCCAGGAGCAACAGTTTATGGTGGAAGAGTCATGTCTATCAATCTTATTCTTCATTATACCTAGGATGCTAGTCTCATTTTAATGGTCCAAAATTGCTCTTAACCACTACATGCAGTTTCCAACAGCAAAATAAGAGAGAAGGTTGTTCCTTTGCCTAGTGAGAGAATCATTTGAAAGTCGAACACATCTCTGATGCTTACTTTGCTTTGGTCAGGATACAGTTGTGTGACCACAGGTAACAGCAAGAGTCTGGGATTCTTTTATTCTGGGTAGCAGTATGCCCAGTTAAGAACCATGTCTTTGGAAGCAGTAGACAGTCTGAATGAATAGGGTATAGCAGTAGCAAAGTGTTTGGCTTCATATTGTAAAACTCTCCCCTTATTATTTTTCCCCTACTGCCCAGTACACCCAAACCTCTTCTTTGTTATATGTTTTGCCATACACATTTTATGATTCCTTTCAACATTTTTTTCTTCTCTTTTCTACTTTCTCTTCTTTCAAATCAGAGAAACTTAAAAAGGGAGAAAGAAAAAAGCAGCATCTTGTCTATTGAATGTCTGGCAAGCACGTTTTTCCTGTGTGTAAATCCATGCTTTGTGAGGAGACTTTTTAAACAATGCCTTCCCTAAACACACAGTAAGGGGGAAGGGTACCTCCCACAAAAAGGAAATGTCTCCAACATTTGCTGTTCTATATATGCTCAGAAGCCCTGAATAAATTATTTCAAGTTACAAAAAGCAAAAAAATCTCTTTCTTCTGGATTGTGTGGACATGGGTATATATACTCATGAGAAAAAAGAAAAAGAATATGTGATTGCCAGTGGCCAGACTATAGATGACAACGGGATTCGTCTCATGTAAAAACCGAAGAAGCCAAGACATAATCTCTGCAATAAGTGGCTCAGAGAAGAGTTGGGACATAGCCAGTGACTTTCAAGTCTTCAGTTTTTCCTATCCTCCTCCCTGCACTCACCACCCTGAAACCCACTTTCCACCCTGTACTAGGTATAAAAAAAATGTCAAATACACACCCTTAGAAATCCTATTGGTCACCTTCTTCCAGTCATCCACCTCTAGCTCATCTGTGCCAACAACCTCAATCTGAGCTTTTCATTTTTCTATTAACACCCCTTTCCATTTTATCTGCCTCTGCAGTTTGCCTCCTTCCTGTAGTAAGACCTGAGTCAATCGCCCACTGCTTGTTCTCACTTGGTTGGTCTTTGTTTTCTCCTTTGCAAAATAAAAACTCACTGAGCTGAATATTTAAGATTAGTGTCCTGTATACTATTTACTGAATACTTCTTAGTCATCTAAACTTTAAAAAACCTTTTCTTTGTCAACAAAGAGAATAATGAACAATATTAAGATGAGTGAAGGAAAAGTAGAGAACAACATGGTAAAAATAAATCAAACTCTGCCAGCTCCATTAGGGAGTGTGAAATAAAACGCATTAAAAAATAGGCGCTGTAAGAACTAAGTCTTTTTCATTACTGGCTTATTTGAAATGCCACAGGCAGACTTATGAGGAGCTCCTTCATTCTGTGAAAAGGCCATAATCACTGAGCTTAGAGAAAGCAAGAAAGCGTCCCAGCTGTTGTACATCCAGAGCTCCTGCCTCCCTAGCACCTGCAGAAGGATGAGGTGCGGGAAGAAAGTTAGAAGGTTCCACACATTAAATGTTACTAAAACCCATGCACATCTTATGTCCTGGGCCTTCTTCTCTCAACAAACCTCACTGTAATGTTCTCTTTCTGTCTCATGTACAACTCATCTCAAACTGACTGATGTGCACTCACGTATGGAATCATTTCCATGTCCCACACCTATGCCAGAGATCTCAGAGCACCTCAGTTCTCTTCTGGGGACAATGAAACAATTTATGCACATTAAACCCAGATAATTAGAGAAGAAAAAGCCTGCCACAGAGTAATATATATATACACTATATATATTATTTCAAAAAATGAAATTTAGGGTAGCTCAAGGAACAAAATGAACTTTCTCCAGTGTTTCAGGTTTTGACAGAAGTCTTAAGGCATCAAATATTCAAAGGAAAAAGAGTGAGAGTGAGATTAGGATTAGGGTGAGGCTTCCAATGACCACTAACAGTGGCAGAATTAATAATGATGATAACACAGCCTGTTTAGCTAGGTTCAAAGTGGAATTTCAAAGGTCAGGGCCTCAAGCTTCAATTCTACTTCAGTGGGCATGTAGTTTGCTGAATGAAAACCATGTGCCATCAGCTAGACACTTAGCCAAGGACTCCCGGGGTTCCTAAGACCTAAGTTCATAGTTCTCCCTCGCGCCATGATGTTGGTATAACCAGTCTTCAGCCTATTCAATAGAACTCTTTTTGTTGGTGTTTTTCAATCATTGGAAGGAAGGACCTTTTGGTTGAAGCATCCTTTGGACTAGTGTCTTATCAATCCATCCCAGGGTGTGATCTTTAGCTTCATAATAAATATTCTGAGTGTCAGGGAGAAACTGCTTGTAGTTTTAGTTTTCCACTACTGAACTGTCTACTTGCTGGTCTTATAGCTAGGAGCAGAAGTCTTATGGTGGAAGTTCCTGAACTGTTTTATCTCCTTAACCATGTGTGGATTATTTTCTACGCCAGCATTTGCTTCCAGACCCACATCTTCCCAATCCCCTGGGCATGAGGCTTCCACTTCACATGAGATGATGGATGAAGGGAAAGATAGCTAACAGATGGTGGGTGTGAAAATGAACACACTGATGTTAATTGGTTGCAAAGCACAAGACAGGACATTAAATATGAATGTCAAGAATAGACCATCATACACAATCCTAGGTTAGCATGAGTGCTTATCTTTCAAACAGAACAGAATCTGTGGTGTGTCACCAAATTGTCATGATTTTTTTTAAAAATTAATCCCTGGTAGCACTGGGGTGTGTGTGGGGGTGGGGGAATCCTAATACTTCTCCCATTTAGAGTTATAGTATAGGAGGTGAGGCATTTACCTTAAATGGAACTGTGTTGGCCATGAGCCTGGTTCCTTTCCCAGAGGAGCACCACCAGAGGTCATTTCTGGGCACAGAGTCAGGAATAGCCCCAGAGCAATGCCTAGCATCACCTCAAAACCAAATAATAATAATAACTATTATTATTATAAATAAAAATATTAACCCCATTTAAAACTCTACATATCGTCTGTCCAGACACCAAATGTGCTATCTATATACCTCCAATAACCATAACCTCTTAATAGATAGTATCTTGGCATATTCCCTACCTCACCCCTGCAGAGGTTACTCTACCACTGAGGCTCTCATTTCATCCCTCTATCAGTCACAAATGCTTCTCACATTTGATTCCCTTCTTTCCCATTTCTCTTACTTTCCACTGATCAGGCTTTTGTGTTGCTTAGCTAAATCCTTGACCTGACACTGAGATGGTGGCTTTGAGCCACAGTCTCTTTCCTCCCCAGCTTTTAGCTTCTCTTCACTGTCTTCCAAACACAACACTGTTCCCCAGTCTGAAATGGTAGTGAGTGAGAGAAATATAATGCCTGTCTTGAAGACAGGCAATGGGTGGAGAAGGATGGAGATGGGGGAGTATTGTGGTGGGAAGGTTGAACTGGTAAAAGGGGGCATACTTTTTTATGACTGAAACCCAACTACTAACAAGTTTGTAACCATGGTGCTTAAATAATATTAATTTTGTTATTAGTAGGTATTAATAAACAAACAAATCAGTGTAAAGTACTGGAGGGATTCTACAAGGTCAAGCATTTGCCTGGCATGTGGCTGTGGCTGCAACACTGGTTCAAATCTTAGCACCACTTATAAACCCCTGAGTACCACCAGATGTGATCTCTGAGCACAGAGCTAGGAGTAGTCCCTTAGCTCTGCCAGGCGTTTCCTTCTAACAAAACAATAATGTACAACATAAATAATCAAAAAGTGTGGGATGGAGAAAGTAGACAGGTAAGGAACTAGCCTTCCATGCTACTGTTCCTGGTTCTCTTCCTGAGCCCTATTAAGAGGGATTCTTCTTCTCTTCTAAGCACAGAGCCAGGAGTAATGCCTGAGCACTGCCAGTATGTCCCTAAAATAAAGCAAAACAAAACAAAAATCAGTTAAGTGCATGGAACATACCACAAAGCACAAATATTTTATGGAGTATGAACACCTGCATAACCTCCATCAAGAGAGCAGTGCTTGTCCCTCAAAAAGAAAAGCAGTCCTACCTGCCTTTTTGGTAAAGTCTCCCTTGTTTATGTCCCAGTATCAGTAAATGTCAGGCTCTGCATAATACAGCTCCGTTTGCTTCTTTAAAAATGGACTCCTACATGGGGCCAGAGAATTAGCATGGAGGTAAGGCATTTGCCTTGCATGGAGAAGGATGGTGGTTTGAATCCTGGCATCCCATATGGTCCCCCTAGTCGGCCAGGAGCAATTTCTGAGCCAAGAAATTCATAGAGCCAAGAGTAACCCATGAGCGCTGCTGGGTGTGATCCAAAAACCAAAAAATAGAAAAAAATAAAATAAACTCCTACAATGGATCCTCAGCAGCAATGAAAACTTTTATTCACCATTGTGTCTGTAAAGTTCCACCAAGTTACACATGAGTCTAACTCAAGGGTCTCAAACTCGTGGCCCGAGAGCCATTTGAGGCCCTCTGTACAACATTTTGTGGCCCTGCCCTAGAGGGATCTTTTTTGTTTTGTTTTGTTTCAGTTGTTTGGGTCACACCCCCCAATGTTCAAGGTTTACTACTGACTTTGCACTCAAGGATCACCCTGACTTTGCCTCCTGCGGCTTCCAGGTAAATTGAGTTTGAGACCCCCGGTCTAACTCCTGATTCCCCCTCCTTCTCCCTCCAAAATATCTTTTGCACTATCCTACCCAGTTCCTATATCTCCCCTATAGTACCATCTAGTCTGAGGACTTAACTCCATATAGAAACTATCATGTTTGCATGTATTTCCTTATTTTGAACTTCTTGAGTTCTGAACTCTTGGAATATTTTAATCTAGCTCTTTGTACCTGATTTGAAGTATATATTGGCTATTTGCATTGCAACTTCAACACACTATGGGATGTGTCCTTAAGACCAAATAAATAGATGGACTATTTTATCCATGTGGGATCCCTCAGAGAGTTTAGCATAAGCCAGAAACATGGCAGATGTTCAATGGAGTCAATAAATGGATGGATCCTCTTTTTTTTTTTTTTTTTTTTTTTTTTTGGTTTTTGGGTCACACCCGGCAGTGCTCAGGGGTTACTCCTGGCTCCATGCTCAGAAATTGCTCCTGGCAGGCACGGGGGAACCATATGGGGCACCGGGATTCGAACAGATGACCTTTTGCATGAAAGGCAAATGCCTTACCTCCATGCTATTTCCCGGGCCCGGATGGATCTTCTTAAACTCTCTCAGTAATGCAAGGCTATTATGGAATCCACTGGGCCAAAACCTAGCTGGGCCTTCATGCTTTTCTTATTGTTCATTTGTCTTTCAGGGCCACTGATTCAAATAGAGTAGCTTAAAGCAAGAACCGAAAGCAAGTTTGAATCTAGCTCTGATAGTTGCTTTGGAGACATCCCTCCTACCCCACCCCATTCTGAGAGTTTTCACTGTCTCTGTCTCTTTCTCAATAAGTGACACACAGAAGATGTATCTCTTTGAGTTTCCTAGCTATTTGGATTTGGCATAAACAGTTTCCTTTCTGGCTCTCTAGAATGAAACAAGCTGGTTTATAACTTTAGTTTGAATTAAACCAGAACAACTTTTCTGGCGTTGCATTTTGAGAAATGGTTACTGGAGAGGTGACCTCAGTCCGCTAGAGAAAGCATTTGAGAAACCCTAGAAAATCTTTATTTTAATTTATTGTATTTTATTTTATTATTTTATTTTACTTTATTATTTTATATTTTATTTTACTCTATTGAAACCATCGTGATCTACAAAGTCCTTCATAGTTGAATTTCAGATATACAGTAAGTCAGGGCCATTCCTACCACCAGTGTCAACCTCCCTCCACCAATGAATAGTCCCAAAGTACTTCCTATACCGCCATCCTTTGTTCCCTGGCCTGCCAGTATAACAGCCCCAATTAAGTTTAGATTGTTAAAGTTTAGGTCTCTTGATTCTATTGTCATTGACTTTGGCTTGGATATTTAGTTCTGTCCTTATTTTTTTCCCACCAATGCATCTGAGACCACTGGCTGTTGGCTCCCAGCCTGTCTTTTTTCTTTTCTTAGTTTTATAGACAAAAATGCAGAAATATGTGGTAAAACAAAGTAACCCATGTTCCAAGGTTCTATGAAAAAAGGCAGGAGCCCCTAGTTAAAAGATAAGAAAAAATAAAATAAATTTAAAAAAATAAGAAAAAGGAAAAAAGGGGTGTGTTTGGCAGTTTGCTTTTTGTTTTTTGTTTGTTTGGTTTTTGGTAGGCACAGCAAAAGTTGGGGAAAATAGAAAGGAAAAACTTTTGGTCTAAAAAGAAGGAGACTCAATCCATGAAGTATCCTGCCATAACAACAACTACAGGCTCCACGCATACTAAATAGTCTAACTCCAAAGTATT
The DNA here is from genome assembly GCA_004027635.1 of Crocidura indochinensis. Taxonomy (NCBI): domain Eukaryota; kingdom Metazoa; phylum Chordata; class Mammalia; order Eulipotyphla; family Soricidae; genus Crocidura; species Crocidura indochinensis. The sequence goes on from PVKC010019938.1 coordinate 14,150, forward strand.
TATTTTTGGTCCCAGTAAAAGTTCTTCTCAAACCATATTTGCTACAGTCAGAAATCTTAGAAAATTTTGCCTGGCTACCCCCTTAAAGGGCTATTCATGAGGAGCAGGGGATGTGAGAGGCTTTGAAGCTGAACAGGAGCCCAAAGCACCCGGTCCCATGACTGTCACCCTGAGGTTCCAGTCTCTAGACTAAGTGTGCAACGGCTTCCTCCAGGGACCCCGTTGCCTAGTAGGAATGCTTTGCTTGGGATTTGAGTCCTTGAGCTCTATTATTGTTTGCACTCCATGGAGTCTGGAGTCTGAAAACGCCTCTGAGCTAAGAGAGAGAAACAACTGAATCACACAAAAACAAAAGAACAGTTCTATTTACTAAATTATTAACAGCAGTCACCTTTCTAGGATAGGCTTATCGTGGGGAGTGGGTGGGGTTTCTTTCTGTAGTCTATCTTTCTAAAGGCTTTGACATCTTATAGCACTGAGAATATTTGGTAAAGGAAACACAAGAGTTGAGTACATGTATAATATTGGCTTCTAGGAAGCATAAACCTCCAGGCTCTCCTACCACCCTATTTATCCCATCCTTGACTTTACCTCACCAACCAGTTTTGTCCAAGCTGCCTAATTTCCTCCTTCTTCTTCTCTCTGCAGGGCTCTAGTAGAAATTGTTGGCTTAACATATCTAGGAGAGAGCTGTGTAACCAATTAAAACCTACCTACAAATTCTATTCTATAGACTACAGGTCTGCCATGTACAGCTAACTGTGATGTTTGATTCATTCCTTTATCATCAAGCATTCATATTTGTGCTAATGCCCACATTTCTTTCACAGGGAAATAGGTCCAGCATTTGCTCTGCCATTTTAATTCGTGATCTTTAAATATAAATTAAAGAAATAACCCAAGAGGGTGCAATGGAAACTACTAATGCATTACCCAATTCACATTTCAGTGTCAGAGCACTACCCAGGCCTGTTGTGTATGGACAGCAAATAGTTCCAAGATGACCTCTGTCCTGGAACTAGTTTGCCTGGAGGTGATGCGCTATTTTATCTCCATCCCCAATGGCTGCTCTTAATCTGGATTGACTGAAATTCTTCCATCTCAGGAAAAGGATCAATTGTGTGGTGAGATTCTTGCTCCAACGCTCCCACAAAATGAGACTGAAGCCAGCATAGATTATTTTTTTGCTCTGGTTTCTCTTCTCAGACTTGCTCACAGAAATCATTTTCTCTGAATCTCTTCTCTTCTGGAGCAGTCGATCAAGTGCACAGTCAAAATTTAAGCTCTTGAAAAAGGTTTATGTGCTAGCCAGAAAGTACCAGATGCCAATAAAAGAGAAGACTTAGGAGGAGACATATCTGAAGCAGACTTTTTCCTATAAATGTTTTTATTCTCTTTAGCTTATTACCAGGTGATTGCACCGCCATCATTAAAATACATTCAATTTACAAGCGAAGTCAACATTTTCACAGATGAAGTGACAGCACGTTGGATTTCATTTTAGAGAAGTCAGTCCAAAAATTAAAACATTTTATTGGACTTGGAATCATACTCCAGGTGAATTGATTTCTCCATCTAATGCTGGATAAGAGGGTAATATTACTTTTTGTTGCAATTATTACTGCTTTTGAAATGTAGCCAAGTTCCAAATCAGAGGGAAGTGGAAAAGGGAATAAAAAAAAGATCTCAACTATTTTGTTACTTAATAAAAGGGCATTAAGATTATTGTAAAAATTTCCCTTGTCTATAATACCAATATCTCAACTATTTTGTTACTTAACAAAAAGACATTAAGATTATTGTAAAACCTTCCCTTGTCAATGATACCCTAAGTATCTTACTCTTCAAGTCAGTGTTCTCCCTTGAACACATCTCACTTGCTTCTCTCTATTTCTTTGTTTTCTTCTATTTTTCACTCTGGAGAAACCCGTGCTTTCTCTTGAATATATACTTCCTCTTTCTCTCCTTTCATATCTTTCTAATTAAGTTTCACTCAATAAAAGCTACCTTGCATTACCAAAATTAAATAAATAAGAATACCAAAAGTGTCTTTAATATTTTTTAAAATATTTTTTTACTTTATAGGTTTTGTTGGATCTCCCAAAGTGGTGCCCAGGAGACTAAAGGCACTTCTGGTGTCTGGCCAGTACTGACACTTCAATGTTAGGATCCAGCAATAAGATGCTACTCAGACTCAGAGGGACCAACGCACCTTAGCCATTCTCAGGGCTCCAGATTTGCTCTTGGTTGTTGAAGATTGAACTTGAACCTTGTGTATGCAATGCAGTGACTTCAACCCTTTCAGCCATCTCCCCAGCCTTCTAATAATCAATAAAATTAGATGACTAAGAGCAATTTGAGGAACTTGAGACTTAACTGAGCAGATGTTCTAAAAGGTGATGACCTACCCCTTCTGTCAGCTTCTGCCTATAGAATGAGAAACACATTTGGAAGAAAGATTAAGCCCCTCACTGTGCTGTGAGTAGGATACAGGCTGTGATGTGAATTGGCCTCACTATAGCTTGTAGTGAGAGACAAGGATGCCATTTGTCAGAGGCCTGAAGAAAGCACTACAGACCCTGGGGTCCAATTCCTTGCAATTCTCTGCGACTTGTTTTCTGTTTCCTCCATGCTAGGCTCTGTGAGGTATGTTCAAGATACAATGGCAAGCAAGAGACAAAGAAATGAAGTTTCTTTGTCAAGATTTAGGTTACAGGCCACAGAAACAGATTTTTGTCTGCTGTTGAAAAGACTATAAGCCATACAATAGTAAGAAGGTTACAAAATCTAGCTGAAAATAAGAAAGAGAGAGGCTTCAGCTGGAAAGACTAAGAAGAAACTACAGGAATGACTTCAGGAAGAAAATGGGATCAATGCTAGGAAGACCATGGTCTTCTCCAGCTTTTTCACCTGGTGTGCACCAGAAGCATGCAAGGCCAAGGCCGTGGCCACATATAAGCCAGACATTTGTTTCTAGCTCTGTGACAATAATCACAAGAAGAATCAGCATCTCACATTAGGTGAGACAAGGTTTCACCAGTTACTGGCCTAACAAGACCACATACTATGTGTCTTATTTATAAGAAAATTGAGTGCCTAGACAGACTTTGGGGTAAATAGACAGACTTGTGGAGGGAGAGAGACATAAGATGTGATATGAAGATGGGTGAGAGAAGGCCAGAGAGATAGCATGGAGGTAGGGTATTTGCCTTGCATGCAGAAGTATGATGGTTCAAATCCCAGCATCCCATATGGTCCCCCAAGTCTGCCAGCAGCGATTTCTGAGTGTAGAGCCAGGAGGAATCCCTGAGCACTGCTGGTGTAATCCAAAAACCAAAAAACAAACAAACAAACAAGATGGGTGAGAGAGACCCCAAGCAAGATGAATAGACAGGTGATAAATGCTTGGGGCAGGGATTCTGCCATGTGAGGAATGTAAATAAGATCTGGGATTCTACAGAATCGGAAACAGTTTTGGAAATGGTAGGAACTCTATTTTTCTATTTATTTGCCGTTGATGGTGTAATTTTGGGTGATAGTGCCTTACAATAGGGTTTTTTCAGTGCTGTATGACACTATGAACAGATCATGGCAGGAGTATAAACTACACAGGGCTACAGTACCACTCCTAATAGGAACTCCTGGAAAGGGAAATCTTACTCTCTGCAGCAGATAGGAAGGATTGTAGCACTCTTCGCAGGGTGATGGTCAGAGATTGTTGCTATAATACAGCAGAGTATAAAGCAAGGGTTGAAAGGGCTGGAAAATGAGGATTGTGAATGGATAGAAAAGAATATATTTTGATATACTGAGAGGCATCCCTCAAGAACAGTCTATGCTCACAAACACATGCCTCTGGGTTTCCCAGTGGCTCGTGTGAGGGCTAGCTCAGGTCATTGTACCCGATGGGTATGCTGATGGAAGCACAGGGTTTGAGAAGCAAGCCTTTAGTATTTTCTTCCTGTCAGGCCCTGCAGACATCATTTCTCCAAGCTGTACCTCAGATAGTTTCCTCATGACCTGTACTGAACATCTGTAGGTTACTCTCAGCACCTGTTCCCCCTTTGCCCAGTAAGGCCACTGTTTGTGTTCAGAAATCTGTCCTGTATCCATCCTTTAGAAGTTGATTTATCCCTGGCTACATAGGGCAGGAGTCTACTCTCAGCTAATCCAATCTAAGACTATCTAAGAAGTTATCCTAAGAGGTGTTTTTTGGGGGTCCGGGAGATAGCATGGAGGTAAGGCGTTTGCCTTTCATGCAAAAGGCCATCGGTTCGAATCCCTGTGCCCCATATGGTCCCCCGTGCCTGCCAGGACCAATTTCTGAGCATGGAGCCAGGAGTAACCCCTGAGCACTGTTGGGTGTGACTCCCCAAAAAAAATTTAAAAAAGAGGTGTTTTTTGTTGTTATTGTTGTTGTTATTTCACTCTTGCCCAATAAGCAAAGACTTGAGTCATCCTGACACCATTTTGCCTGACTTTGGAGAGAGCCATACCATGGAGGTCAAGAACAGAGCCACACAAGTGCTCTACCACTGTGCTATTGTTCCGGCTTCTGTACATTTATTTTTTGTCATTATCAATACCAAGTCCCAGATGAACTTATTTTCTGGCTGGAGAGATATTGGGGAACAAAATATTTATTTTACTTGAAATAGATCCTGGCTCAATTCTCAGTATCACATGCCATGAGCTCAGATCTGAGATGTGAGCTCCAGATGTGACACAAAATTAA
>PVKC010019939.1:0-18886 GCA_004027635.1 Crocidura indochinensis
AGGGAAGCAGAATGTGGGGGCTAGAGATCTGTTTATAGGGTATTTATATTTGGAGGCTAATGCTTTATTTCACAATGTTTCCACAGTGTTTGTAGGTTTTGCTTTTATTTCGGGCATTTTTATTGGAAATACAAAAATAGTAAAGTTCGGGAAAATAAATGTATTCATGTAATGTCTTATAAACATGAGATACACAATAATTAAGCTTTAAGAACCTATGGGGAAAATTCCACTGAATTTAGATCCTTTTCTTTGGGGCTTTCCAAGGCCACAGTACCTTGTGAATCATGTATTATAAAGCTCTGGTCCTATCCTGAGCCCACTGATTACCAAATGGTGACTATAGACCGGGTGCTTACATATGTTGGCTCTCAGTTTATATCATTTGAAAATGGGGTATGTATGGATTTGACCCACTCTAAGCCCTACAAGATATATGTGCTGTTGTTTCTTCTCTTTTGCTTATCTTCTCTTGATGCTGAGGCTCTCCTTATAAAGCCTAGTATCTTATAAAGCATAGCATCATTATAAAGCACGGCACCTCTAGCCCCTTCAGGTGGATGGGTCTGAAGATGCAGGATAATGGTGGAGAAATAATTCCCAAGCAATCAGTTAAAGTTTCATCTGAGTCAGTTCACTTTATTCTATGGCCCTATACATCACGTGCTTTTCTTCACATATCTTTCTCTGCTAAGCTTTCTATGCTAAGCAACTTATTTTGCTGTTTCTCTGCTGGCTCTCTGCTTCTTGATCTTTTGCTGCTTCCTCTCTTTCCCCAAGGTAGCACCATTTATTCTTTATTCAAAAGAGCCCACCACATTCCAGGTGTGGGCAGGTCTGACCATTGAGATGGGATTAACATCTCAAAAGAAAGCTTAGGTAAGGGCATTGGGGAAGGGATACCTTACAGAATATAATTATGATAATCTCCCTATGAGAAAGAAAAGATAGGAAACATTATTTTTTTAATATCTTTCTTTAAGCACCATGCTTACAAATATGTTTGTACTTGGGGTTCAATCATAAAAGAACACCCTCTTCACCAGTGCAACATCCAGTGTCCCCTTCTACCTCCTCCCCCACCCCTTGCCTGTATTTGAGACAGGCATTTTACTTATTAACATTGTCATGATAGTTGTTAGTGTAGTTATTTCTCTAACTGCATTCACCACTCTTTGTGGCGAGCTTTATATCATGAGCTGGACATTCCAGTCTTCATTTCTATTGTCTATGGGCATTATTATAATAATGTTTATTTTTCTTAAAACCCATAGGTGAGTGAGACTATTCTGTGTGTGTCTCTCTTCCTCTGACTTATTTCACTCAGTATAATAGAAGTAACATTTTTGAACATGTTTAGTTGAGATTTGCATGTGTTTGGTTTCTAATGTGTACTCTGGAAAAGTAAACAGAGATGAGATGAGTCCTCTAATTGTGTATCCAATTCTTTTTTTGAAATATTGACTGAACAGAGTTGAACAATAATTCAATCTTTATGTTTAACTTAGGGCTTAGGCCCATTTCTGACTTTAAACCCTTGCAAGATATGTTTTTTTTTTCTGGATTTTACTGAAACTGTATTACAGAAGGGTGGGACTGAACTTTGTCTCTCTCACCAGGTGTCTGGGTGCTTGGGAAAATGAATACTTTAGAGAAGCTAAGTATTACTGGAGATAAACTTTCACAATTCTTACATTTGTTAATAATTTTCCCAAAGCTCAATTTGGACCTAATAAAAGTGAATCTACCAAACAATGGGGTACAGTATATCATGCTATAACCCAAGACGATCATTGATTGCTATTACATTTATGGCTGGGATTGAACAGGCTCCCTAAAGAATTGGATGCCCAGCCTGGAAACTACTTGTTAGGGATGGGGATTTGGAAACAGAAGAATTAGCTTTTAGTGCCACCTCTCTATGACCCAGCAAATAGAAACTTTTTCATCCCTCTTTTATTGTTTAATAATATCTTTAAGCACCATGATTGCATATATGTTTGTAGTTGGGTTTCAGTCATAAAAAAGAACACACCCCTTCACTAATACAACCTTCCCACCACCAATGCCCCCAATCTCCCTCCTCCCTCACCCCTGTCTGTCTTTGAGACAGGTATTCTATTTCTCTCACTCACTACAATTGTCATGCTAGTTGTTTCTGTTGTTATTAGCTAACACTTGAAGATAGTTTAAGAAACATTTAACTTTCTAATTAAGTAACTGTCACTGTGATTATATATTCTGATTTAAAAATGCATTGCACCTAGCAGAATACTTTTATGATTTGGAACTTATTTTAAAATAGTGTAAAAGTTTGTGAATTGCATAAACTTTGTTAATAATATACTTATTAAATCATGCTTAGGGGATACTTTAATTATCTGTAAATTTACCTAAGAAGATGCAAGATAAATGCTACCAGCATTGCCAAACCAAAGCAGAGCAGTATATACACTCTGTAAGTGAGGGTAACTAGAAATAGACTTCTTTTCATTTTTGCTCAGATGGCTGAGAATGATTTCCACAAGTAATTCACAGCATTTGATGCTATAATTCCCTTATCTGTGGAAAGCACATTATAAATCATAATATGTTTAGAAACTTGATGATGTGCTTGCGAAATTCATTTTGAGTCCTGAAATGCAAGTCCATATTCATTAGATATGAGTTGTGCCAATTTGGAGGGTGCTTGACAAATACTTCCAATTGTATGTCAATAAAAGTTGAAAGTCTGAGTGAAACATAGCAGGTAGGGAATTTGCCTTGCATGCAAAGGGCGCAGGTTCTATCCCCAACATACCACTGGCCCCCCAACCTGCCAGGAGTAACTTTTAAGTGCAGAACCAGGACTAACTCTGAGCACCACTGGGTGTATCCCCAAAAAACTAGAACAGCCAAAAAGATATCTCTTTTATTAAAAAAAAAAAGTAGGGGGAATGTAGGGTGATAGCACAGCGGTAGGGTGTTTGCCTTGCACGCAGATGACCCGAGATGGACCTGAGGTAAATCCCTGGCACCCCATATGGTCCCCCAAACCTTTGAAGAGCAATTTCTGAGCACAGATCCAGGAGTAACCCCTGCGCGTCCACAGGTGTGACCCAAAAACTAAAAAGAAAAATAAACAAATTTTAAAAAATGTTATATTTTCCTTTTCCTTTGATGTGTTCACAGATTTTTTTTTATTTTGCTGTTAGATGGTTGATTTATTTCATTTTTTTTTGTTTCTTTAATATAATTTTTATTTTTAAACATGTTGGGTTACATATTGTTGGCAATCATATTTTTACAGCTTTTTAAATTATAATTTTATCATTTCATAATCAAGGAATGGAAAGGATGTTCAAATTATGACCAATTTAACTAAACCAGCCTGTGATCTCAGTAACAAAACTAAATTTACTGAATTTGATTCTGAAAAAATAATTATTTATAACTACTCCATGTATTCAGTTATTTTGCCTGAATTCACCCTTCTGAAAAGTAAATGGAGCTTTTCATTTTTCAGGATTAAAATCACTGTTGTGCTAAGTAAATCAAGGAGCTTGCTTTCTACTTTTCACATATAGTCAAATAAGGTGATAAATCAAAGAGAAAATGAACAATACTTAATATGCCTTGACATATTGTCTAAACAATGAATTTTCTAGGAAAAGTGCCTTTAGAAAATACATGGCATTTGATAATGTCCATAGTAATCTCAGCAGTAATTTACTGCTGCTTGGATTAATGCCATCACTCACTGGGCTTACCCAGTGCCACTCAGGGGTTACTCCTGATTCGGAACTCACTCCTGGCTTAGGGGACCATATAGGATACCAAGTATGGAACCAAAGTTCGTCATGGATCAGGCGCATACAAGGCTAATGCCGCACTGCTGCGCTATCACTCTGGCCCCATCCTGCTGTCTCTTAGCTAGGACTTTTGGATAATTACTCCTTGCCTGTTCCTCTCATTTCTCATTCATTAAATTTTAATTTCCCTGCTTATTTTAGCTCAAATCCAAAAAGGAAGGAAAAATCAATTTCTTTCTTCCCTATCACAGTTGCCTGGCACATAAACATTAACTATTCCTTGAATGCGTTGTGTTTTGGTAGGACAGACCTGTTTAAAAAGGGCATTTTTGCATAGAATCAGTGGGCCGGAAGACGTGGCACACACACACCCACAGCAGGGTGAGAGGGTAAATGGTAGGCTTTTTTTCTGAATAGGAGCATTGATTGATATTACAGAAAATTAGTAGAGAAACCATGAGTAATTCATCCTGAGTACTTTGTAGTACTAGAATATGAAGATAATCAAGATAGAGCCTAGTAAAATGCCAAAGGTCAATCCCTAGAAGGCAGGTCTTTATGAGATTTCCTTCCCAGATTCATAGTGGCACAAAGAATGAATTCAGCATCCAGTGAGGTGGACAGCAGTGGACGATTCTGAGAATCCTTAGGAATAAAGGAAGCTCCGGCTACTCCTTTGTATGAGACAATAGGATGCTTGGTAATTGGACAAGTTCCTCTAGATTTTAAGAGCCAAGGTTGGCAGCCTGCTCCAAACTGGACTTGCTGAGTTTGAGGAAAGAAAAGATTCTCCTTGAGATTCTGAAAATGGGTAATAGAATATTTCTTTTCTCTGTGTGACAAAGTAAAACGAATGAATGCTTCTTTGACCCTGGCGGGCTTCTGTCCATCTCTAAAGATTCCAGGGCTTCACATAGGCTGTAACTCTGATGCCAATGTGTGTTGGCCCCATTTTCCTGCTCAGTGGCGGCCTCTGCTGTTAAAGAGGAAAACAGTAGCACATCCCAAGTCAGTAGTGAGGTTAACTCTGACCCTGCAAGCTGGGGAGGGAGAAGTAGGAAAGGATATACATGGGCTGAAGAAATCCCCAGGGAGAACTCTAGGGTTCGGGGCACCTTGTTGAGGTGCTAATGCAGATGGGACATTGATCCTGGAGCGATGTTATCAGGTAACTGCTTCCTTGTAAAGGTTTGATAGGAATCATCACAGTGCTTTCTGGAAAATGCCACCACCAATTTTTATTGAAGGACATTCAGGGCTGTTAGGTGACACATATCTTAAGGAGAATCCACACCAAGACTTCAGGCTAACTTTCAGTAAATGTGAATTTGGGGTGGAGGCACAGAAAGGATTTTTGTTTGTTTGCTGACTAGGAATCGGCGTAGCTTCTCTCCTGCGTGAACCTGCCAGGGTGGTGGCGCACGCACACACACACACACACACACACACACACACACACACACACACACACACGCACGCATTCCTCTCCTGGTATGTGAGCACTAGCAGGTGCAGATACTCTTTGTGGCAAGTGAGTTTGACAGGACTGTGACATTTCTGCCTCCAGAGCTAGATGAGAAGAGTAGAAGGAAGAAAGCAAACTCACTAGCATGGAGATGGAAGGGGGGAGCTGAAATTGTGGTTGATTGTGGGCCTGGCAGCAGATGTTCTATAGGAATCCAACTCACTGCAGCCAGTCTGTTTCCATGGCAACAGAATCAGTAATTATTGAGCCAAAGAACTCCCCCCTCCTCTCTCCCAACAAGGTGGAGGCTGATGAATATGAACTATCTGCCACCCATCACCAGCTCTTTCAGTCTTTTCCCCCTTTTCTTAAAGTTCTTTTCAGAGAAGTGGGAGTGTGGAGGATTCAAAGAAGGAGTGACATATGTATTGATGAACACGTCTTAGGACACTCGAATTGAAATGAAGTGATTATTTTTTCCCTGGCGATTCCATAAGAGAAAAAAGCTCTTCCTAGAAGAGCCGATCATCTCTGAAGATCCGAAATAAATGAGCAGGAGTTTCCCTGAAATGGAGGTTTGCTGTGATTGGCTGATCCTTCCTCAATTCCTGCCAATCGGAGCACCCCTGGGCTCCAGCTCCATAAACATAAGCAAAGCTACATGCTTATTCTTCTGGACTTTAAGTGCCTACCACCTGAAGGTGTGCAGTGGGTCTCCATTCACATGTCTCAACTGAAAACATATTTCATGAACAAGCTGACTCAGGAACCAACCGGTGTCCCAACACATTGTCCTTCTCGGGGACGACTCTGAGGATTCGTTGGTGGCAGCAGCTCAGCAGCGGTATTTGTGGTGGGGAAAGATGGACTTATGGGAGCTTGGTGAGTAAACCTCTGTTTTACACATCTGTCTGCCGGGAACAGCGTGCTGAGCAAAAGCGTAGCTTTGTCCTATTGTCTGCTGAGAAAACTATGAATTGAAAGAAGCACATGGAAGAGCAGACATTCTAGGGTTACTACAGTGTGTGAAATTCTGCATACCAAAGACTGCATTCATTGCCGGGTTTGGGTCAGCTTTGCTATTGACAGTGTATGGTTCTGAGACTAGTTTATCTATTAGGATGAGAATTAGAATGAGGAGCAGAATTCAGTATTGAGCCCTTTACAGGAAAATAAAAAGATGCATTAAAGCTAAATAAGAAAGCCTGTGTGTTGAGAGGAAGAGGGAGGCAGGTACTAGTGCAGCGTTGTTAGCTGTGTGACCGCGTTGCTGGTGTTTGCATTGTGAAGAGAGATACTGGTACAATGGTCTGTCAAACATTTTTACAGTCAACCCACCCCGCGTGCTCGCGCAAGCACACACACACACACACACACACACACACCAGTCTCAGCATCTCCTCTTTGGAGTGCTCTGCTATTCTCTTTGCAGGACGTATGCCACTGAGCTAGCTTGTGTCTCTTTCTTCTTTGACAAAGCCATCCTCCAAATGCAAAGTGTCCTTTCTCTTGTTAAAAATAGTAATTGCAAGCATGAGTTGAAATATAGTCACAGATGTTTAGTTGTCAAAAACAAACAAATGTGCCTTGAAATGACTGGCTTTGCATCTTTTAAAATCTGAAAATCAGGGAGGTTTGCAAAGTTATATTCAAAGATTGACTCTTTGCCAGGAAAGAAAAGCTAAAAGCTCTGTTCCCTGGGGTTTAATTCTCTGACACTTGTGATGAAAATTCAATTGAGTTGGGTAGAAGCAGAAAGAATAAAGAAGCAAAACAGCAATGAAAAGCCAGCAGGAGGGAGGAGAAATCTTGCTTTTAGGGACCCTTCTACCTGCAAACTCAAAAAAAATTTTTGTTTTGAAAAAAAAAAAAAAACAGAAACCAAGTGGAATATTCAATGCAGGAGGTGCTACATGGAATGACAAAGTCTTGTCTTGGACTTGGTGCAGTATAGGGCTTAACTTCATGTTTCCACCTCACCTTAGGTTTCTTCCCCAGATGCTCCTGCTACTTTAAAGGCTTCTCCATCCTGCTTTATCGTTCTTTTTCTTTTTTTTTCTTCAAATTGTGTATATTTTAGGAAGACTGACAGTCTACTTGCAGTCTTTTTCCTGTCTTGGCTTCAAATGGAAGAGAAAAGGGGCATTATTGCCGGACTCATTAATAAATCCACAAGAAAGCCCTGTGCTGGGAAAGCTTGTCCTTAGAGACAGTATCCTTTTGGTTTCGGGAGACTTCATGCAGCTAGGCATGGAATTTACTGTCGCCTCAATGGGATCTGTCATAAGATGGGATGAGACAAAAGAACTGGGAAGGTTTCGGCAGTAGAAGTCTCCAAAGCAGGTCGCCTGTGATTGGGTGTCTGGGAGAGAGCTTCTGTGTAATGGCCATGAAACAGTGGAGCTGAGGCTGCAGGAGAGAAATGAGGAGTTTTCTAACTGTGGTTGACAGCAGAGGGTAAACCTGGGCATTTCACAAGGTCAGTGACCTCTTCAGTAGCTGAAGGTCTCTCTAGAAATATAGGCTGCCCTCGCACCTTCGGAGGCTCAGCGTGATATGGTCAATTGAGAATGTACCCTAAGTGAAGGCAGGTATGTACACCAGAGCTCTGCAGTTGACTCCCTAAGAACCTAAAAGATGCAGATTTTGGAGAAATTCCCTTGCTTATGCCTTAAGTGACAGTGCAGGACAATAGCTCCCCTTATCTCTTTTGGTCCCTCCTCTCATAATACTTCATCAGAGAAGTGCTGGCACCTGTTAGCAGGAATGAAACAAGAGACAGTCTTTTATAGAAGCAGTAAAAATATTAAAGCAAATGTGGAGAATAGTAATAAACCCTACTTCTAGATATTGGAACGCTCTTAATTTGGCAGCTTGGAGCTTTCACTCCAAGAACATACATTTATAAACAGCACATAACAGTTTTATAGTAATTGTGTCAGAGGGACATGGAATTATCATCCTGAATGAGTAGCCAAGAATGTATTATGTCTTTAAGTTCAACATCTCCTTGTTATATGGATTCATGAAACGCTGTGGTAGCTGCAACTCAATAAATTGCTCTCCCAAGTAGTTTTGTCGGTACCTGAATGGGGTCCTGAGCATTTTCATTGGCTCATTATCCTCATTGATGGAGTTTTGAAAATGATTCTAGAATGTGGTGTTTGCCTCTCCTGAGTTTTGAAGGTCAGAGAAAATAAAATTATAAAAACAATTATAGTACATACAATGAAAATTCTTTCAGGCACCAGAATTATTTGAAAAGCAGGGGCTCCAGGATCACATCTAGATATGTTCATGGATGTCAGAGGGTGTCTCAAAGTGCTGAGTATATCAGGGAGTCCTTATGTGGGGGAGGCCTGAGTTAGCTCTCTACAACCACTTTTAGTAGTCCTAAAGTTCCACTAGGTAGAATTCAGAACAAGACAAAGTTAAGTGCTCAGAAAAAATATATGGGACCAAGACACATAGACCTAGAACTCAGGGCTTTACACTCTTGGCACTTTGATACCAGAATTAACTGAACATTTGCAACTATTCTGTTGGCACCTTAGAAGTTGGCAGCTTCTACTTGCATCTTGTGGGACATTATAAAGATACATATGATAATAAAGAGAAACTAGTACTCTTTGATTTTTGTTGTGCATCAAAATTAATATTACATTTATGTCAACAAACATGTTGAACGCAATCCCTGATATGAATGAATGAGAGTTTGAATGGCAGCATCTGTCAGTTCTTCATGCATTTAAAATAAAATTCATCTGAATGAGAAATCTATACTGCCAGAAAGTGCCAAGCACTTTTTATTACATTTTGTATTTGAAAGTGTCTTAGTTCTTTGAATTTTTTTCCGGCACTCCAGTAGGATTTTTTTTTTTACTCCAGTAGGATTATTTTTAAAAGTATTTTCTAAATGAGGAAATTGAGTGACCAAAATATTTAAAAACTCGTCCACGTGTATCAGCTAGGATCTGGTGGGTTCTTTCTGCTTTCCTACATGTTGATTTCTACGCATGCTGCCTTTGCAGAGGAAGGGGTGTGAGTGGACAGGGCAGGAGGTCTTGGCTACCAAGCCATCTAGTGGAGTCAAGTCAGGGAGAATTATAGAAAACCACAGTTAATGAAAATCAAATCAAAAGGGCATAATGTAATGGTATAATGAGGATTACTCACAATTCCATTTATACCAGTAGGTTTTAATTGAATAAAAACTCATCAGCAAATACCTCCATGTGTTTCACCCTGGGGTAATTGTGTGATACACGTAACCTGTTCTGTTGAACATTTATATAACTGGTAGGAACTGGTTTTATTTATCTGTGAGAGAAATTCCACCCAGACTGTCTGTGTCAGATGCAAGGTCAACAACCTTCCACAACTGCTCTTTGCTTGCATTTATCAGGAATTCTTTGCTGATTCTGTAACAATAATTAAAATTTTGAAGGACTAACACATGAAGGTGCAGTGTATTTGGAAGTATGCTTGACCAGTTTGAAATCTCCAGGTCCATCATCTTCAGGTTTCTGAAGAATTTGAGAGCAGGAGGGAAGACACCTAGCTTAGAAATAGTCCAGGTGTGAACAGTGGACATAGGTTGATTAATGGCACAATTTAAGACTCAGATTTGGTCCAGAAATCACTGAAACAGGAGTTGGGGAGCATTGAAAGAAGTAAAGTAATGTGCTTTTAGGTATTGTATGAAGTTTTCCTGCCTACTTGAACCAGAGAATTTCACTTCTTTGTTTTCCTATTTGTAGTTCCCAAACTTCCTAATGAAAAAAACTGAAAGTGATGAAGTGAGGTCACTCAAAAGGAAAAGGGAAAATAATTTATCTTGTTTAAAGTTTCTCATTTGATGTCTGCACACATAGAAGACAAGAGTATATAATCAAAAAATCACAATACTAAACAGAAAAGGCATCTATTCAGCGTTCAATAGCTAGTTTAGAACCATGGCTGCTTTGTTCTGCCTTCCTATTAGCATGCACTCTCAGATCAGTGTATGTGTAGAATACAACTTAATACAAAAATAATGTCCTACTGGGTCTATTTGGTGGATCTCCTAGACTAACACTGTTCAGTGAAAATATATATGTACTTTTTATATATTTTCACTGAACGTGCTAGTGATATATGTACATATATACATATATAAAAGTACATACATATGTACTTTATTTTTTTAGTAGTCACGTTACAATTTTAAATGGTTAATTTTAATAATTTAACCCAGTATTTATTAAGGCTGTTGTTTCAATATGCAAGATCAAAATTGTTAGCAGAATATGTTTTCATGCTGTCTTTGAAATTTGTTATATATTTATACTAATAGTAAACCTCAACTTCAAAACTAAATTTTTATGGGAAGTTTGTATATAGAAGACAAAATTTGTTTTCTTAAGCAGATTGATATATGTAAAACTGTTTCAAGCACTCTTATTCATTTTTCTTGATTGAAGGCATATAGATTTTTAAATATCCATCAGCTAAAGTTAAGTAAAATTTAAAAAACTTGGTGGTCAATCACAGTAGCTATGTAGTTGCACATAACAATCTTCATGAAGCAGATGCCATGGCCCTCAGCTTCTCCTGCTCTTGGGTATGGGTATGGGTATGGACACATCCAGTAGTCCTTAGAACTTATTCCTGGTTCTACACCCTGGGATTATTCCTGACAGAGTTTGAGGGACCATATGAAATGCCTGAGCCAGCTGCATGCAAGACAAGCATCCTAGTCACTGTGCTATTTCTTTGGCCCTCCTTTTCTCTTCTTAGTCTCTATTTGTAACCTAAAGGACTTTCTTTTATAATAGAGAGAAAAAAATTAGTAGATGCTACATTTTGGTTTCTCACTAGTAGAGTGTGGGAAATTAAAAATGGCACCATTTATTGTAGCAAGTCAACACTCACCATTTGTGATATCTTTCAGTGTTACCCACTGCCTTGTGCTATCCTCAATTTAGGGTATTTTGGCAACATGAGTTTCATTTTAATAACAGATTAAAGGAGCTATGCATGTAAGGGTAACTGCTGTAAGTAGATAATTCTTAATCGCAACCAGTAGAAATCGAAGCTACAGGATGATTTCATTGCTCTCATCTCATTCAATTTGATATATTTTCTTTAGCTAGAAAATATCGACTCAGTAATTTTTCTTAGTTAATTCAGTCTTAAAACCTTACATTCAACATCAGAGATTCTATTTAACTCTACCAATATATTTTTAAATTTAAAATCAAGCCTAATTATGCAATCAACCTTTTTGGGAATGATAAAAAGCACCCATAGAAGCATAAAGCTCAGCCTTCAAACACGTCCTGACATTGAGAATTTCATTAAGCATGTGAGGTGAAAGAGTAAGGATACCTCATTCTTGTTTCTTTTAGAACTTCATTTTTATAAGTATGTTTTAAAGAAATTCTGCAAATATTTGATAAAGAGACTAGGGTGATAGAGCAGTTTGTAGGGTGTCAGACTGTATACAACTGACCTAGTCACTGTCCAGCACTCCATATGGTCCCCAAAGTACCCCCAAGAGTGATCTCTGACTGTAGAGCCAGGAGTAAGCCCTAAGTACTACTGGGTATGACACCAAAGCAAAACAAAACAAAAAATTGAGACATAGGGTAATAACACAGCAGTAGGGCATTGACTTGCATGAGGCAGATCCAGGACAGACCTGGTTCAGTCCCCGGCGTCCATATGGTTCCCCTAGCCAGGAGTGATTTCTGAGCATATAACCAGGAGTAACCCCTGAGCGTCACCAGGTGTGGCCCAAAAACAAACAAAAAATTTTGAGAAACAAAAACATTTATACAACTCAATCCTAATGTAGAAATTAGGAACACTTTCCTATAGAATTACCCACTTCCAATGCTTTGGATAAAGCTCAAAGGAGAATGCCTTTAGCACATAAGCACCCGACACATGTATGTTGGATTAATTCATGTGAATCCTTTGCAATATTTTTTCTTTCCAATGCAAAGGTCTCTAGGGTACACTAACTTGCTTGCTTGTTTCAAAAATTCTGATGTTCTAGAAATTTAATACTAGGAAACTATACGAATGGCAGAGCGATAATCTAGAATCTGAAACCAGGAATTTTTATCTGTAGTAAAATACAAGCTGATGAATCAATCATTTTGTTCCTTAGTCATTTACATGGGTAAA
The DNA here is from genome assembly GCA_004027635.1 of Crocidura indochinensis. Lineage (NCBI taxonomy): Eukaryota > Metazoa > Chordata > Mammalia > Eulipotyphla > Soricidae > Crocidura > Crocidura indochinensis. The sequence continues at coordinate 12,430 of PVKC010019939.1, forward strand.
GATTTGATGGCTTCCAAGGATCGTCCTAGTGATAGAAATAGAGATAGAGATAGAGATAAAGATAGATCAAACTTTTGAACAATCTATCCTTTGAGACAATATTCTGTTGATAATTATAATTCTTGCCACAAAGCTCAGATAGACACTCATAATCTTTCTTAAAGCTATCAGAATTGGTTTACAGTTGGAGTTGATTTTTTTTATTCTTCTCTCGTGTCCTTTGTCTACTGTGCAACTAGTAGGAGTCTGAAAATGAGCACCCAGGAATTTGATCTGCATGCAGTTTCAAGGATAAGGGAAGAGAAGTATTTGATTCATCCTCTTGCTCAGTTAGTTCATGGAGGTGTGCTTTCTGACAAGAGCAGCTTGATACTTTGAAAGCTCACTTCCTCCCTTCCCCCTCCTCGATATGTCAAAGAGAGCAATTTACTGGCATCTTTCCCAGACCTGGAAGCTTAATGAAATAAAATTTCATTATGACTTGATTTTGAATTCTTATAACTAGATATTTGAGATTGTATTTAAGATAGTTCTAACATCCACTTGACTAGCTATAATGAAGCACCATAAGCCAATGGAACTTAGGTCCTCATGATCCGGGCCCCTTGATCTCATTCCTACAGATGGGATGGATTCCACCTCACATCTAATAGACCAGAAACCTGCATGGACATTGCATAAAATCTGAAGTTCATCAGCATTCTTATAGATACATAGTGTATCAAAGCTGGATCATATGCTATTCTTGATATAAACTACTTAGTGTTAAGCACTCCGTCGAAGACTCTGCTTCTGTAAATGTTACATTCATTTGTCTGTATATTATTTTTGCACTCTAGTTAGTACCCAAGGTAACAGTAGCAAGACCACTCATTTTCAGCTTTAGAGATTACTGAGAGTTAAGTGTTAGAAGTCTTTGTTCTAGGACTTCTAGTCCAGTGAGATATTGTCAACCATCCCTCAACACAGGAACTCTTGAAAAATCCCCACTCTGGACATTCCTTATTCTTCCTATGATTCCTAATTGTAATTATGGAGTCTATTTGAACTTTAGCTACCTTGCACATGAAAAAAATGAGAAAGAAAAAGAGGGCAGAGCAATAGCACACCAGCATGGTGTTTGCCTTGCACTCTGCCAACCCGGGACAGATTAGGGTTCAATCCCCGGCATCTCATATTGTTCCCTGAACCTGCCAAGAGCTATTTCTGAGAATAGAGTCAGGAGTAACCCCTTAGTGCGGCCAGGTGTGGCCCAAAAATAAAAAAAAATTTAAAAAAGGAAGAAAAAGATTCAACTCCCCCTGGAATACTGGAGATGTTTTCAAAATTAAGTTAATATGATCTTGGCTGGAGTAGTCAACCCTAGAGTGTTCTGCAAGGAGAATATTGTGATTACATTTCAAAGCAATTTGTCTAGTCTAGGACTTATTATTTATAAGTTATCATGTAATTGAGTAACCAGAGTGCTAGAATCATAGATGTGTTGTCTGTTCTCAGGTCTCTGTACTGAATCTTCAGAGACTATCACTATACAGGATGCCTCCAGAGAAGCAAAGACCAGTATAAGGAAAGCCTGGAGTAAGGTTTTATCTTAGTCTCCAGAATAATTTGTCTTACCTCTCCAATATTTTTAATTTTCCTCATGTATAACATCTAGAGTATATCTAAAAATGACACATACGAATGTTTAGAAAACTTTGAATGACCTATTTTATGTTATTCATTGTAACTAAATGAATTTACTACTGCTAATCGTAATAATACTAACTATAATGAAGTATTGTTTTTGCTAGTAGCTATAGTAAGAGTGATATAGAGTGGTAGTGATGGCTATAATAAGTAGTAGTAGTAAATAGTAACAATAGTAACAATACTAGCAGTGATAATGGTAAATAGCAATAGCAGTAGTAGTTATTGTAGTACTACTAGTACTACTACTGGTAACAACAGCAATAGTAAAAGTAGTAGTAACAGTAGTCATTGTCATAGTAGTAGTTATTGTCATGGTACTACTAGTACTTCTAGCTACAACAGCAATAGTAAAAGTAGGAGTAACAGTAATTGTCATAGTAGCAGTAGTAGTATAGTAACAGTAGCAGCAGCATTGTTATTATTTCAAATCTGATGTCAGTGAACAGCACACCCTTGTTTTCTGTGGAGGAAACATGTTTTTAGAGCATTAGAAGTACAGGATGGTATGCATTCTTTCTTGTTTGGGAAGTCAGTCAAACCAAATGTCATTCCAGTGTGCCTCTAGACAGAAGCCTTGTAGCATTGAGGAAGATTATGACCTGGTATAAAGAATTGGTGGCTTTTGCAACCATAAGGCAAAGGTGTTCCTGAACTCTGCTTCTGGGCCATAAATCTTTTGCGTAGCCAAACCTGGGGGCTTCCGAGAGCTCATTGGACTTGGTAAGGGAGCAGCATGAAGTTATTACAATTAAAGAAAAGTTAAAGTTCAGTGGAATTATGAGTTTGCTGATAAGCCTCTGTTTTAAGGGACCATATCCATTTTTTCTTGCTCTCACTTTATTTAATAATTAGAATTTTCAGAGTGCCTTCTCTTAAAGTTCTAGACTCTGGTGTTAAAATGCAAATCTACTGATTAGTTTGTATAGAGGTTTTTATTTTTTTTTAATGTAATGACTTTCCCGAAATGACATGTAATGACTTGCCCAGAATATAGAGGCTATGGAGATTTTTTTTTAACTAATCCATTATTTGTATTTTCACTAATTTATTTATGCTATCACACAAGTATTCATGCCCACATCCACTTAAAATAAATATCCCCTTTTAAAAACTTTCATCTTTGGGGTTGTGGTTGTTGATGGGGAAGTTGCCTCCAAAGCAGTGCTCATAAAGTGGTATTCTTGGCTAGCAAGGCTGCTGGTTCATGGCATTAGCCAGAGGATTTAATACTGCTTGATACCTGTGGTTACTAGGAATATCCAGGACCAGACAGTTCTGGAGTCCCCCAGGGCAGCTCCTGGTAATGCTCAAGATACCGTGTGATTCCAGGAATTAACCCGAGGGTGCTACATGCTGGGCATTTACACTAACCTCTGTTCTGTCTCCCAGTTCCCCAATTGGACCTTTTAAAGAGTATTGTGCAGAGAACTTAAAAGTAATTAATGAAAGCATATTGCCAATAACTGCCCATCCCTTCTGCCTTTTATCCCTCAGCTTGCTTTTAAAGGCTTCATTGGTGCAGAATTTAAAACGAACCTAAGGGAAATGGGACATAAAAGTAAATTCAAGAGCAGAACGCTATGGTAGTTTAGCAAAACAACCTACAAAATAAAACCTAGATGAACCAATTTTTTTTTTCATTTTTACCAAAGCTTTCTGAACAGTTTAAAATTGTCAAGGGAGAAAGAATTTGTAACTATGGTAACCAAGAACTATTGCAGTTCCTTATTTCCTGGGTATATGTGTAAATTATAGTGACTAGGAAAATTTCTTAGCCACAAATTTGAACACTGGAGTAACTAAACAATAATCATACCAGCTGTATGTGGTGAGCTCTCTTTTTTCCTACATTCTTGCCTAATACAATTGTCCTTCATAAACTCACTTTCTGTCCCTTGCTTAAAGGACAAAGTAATAATGGCAGTAACTTTATCCTTGGGTGTCCTCTCTGTACTAGGCACTTACATATTCATAGGTACTTTATGGAATTTTCTAAACCTTTACAAAATAAATGGAGAAAATAGCTCAAAGGGCTGGAACAGAGCTTTGTATGTTGATTTTGTTTTGTCCTTCAAGCATTTCTGAGAGTAACCAATCCACAAGCCATGCCCCTCAAGCAGCACTGAGCATCTCTGGGTGTAGCCTCAAGCAAACAAGTCAACATAATTTAGTGGAATTTGTATTTAAGAATTAAGGGGTCGGAGAGGTGGCCCTAGAGGTAAGGTGTCTGCCTTGCAAGTGCTAGCCAAGGAAGGACCGTGGTTGATTCCCCGGAGTCCCATATGGTCCCCCCAAGCCAAGGGCAATTTCTAAGTGCTTAGCCAGGAGTAACCCCTGAGCATCAAACGGGTGTGGCCCCCCCAAAAAAAAACAATAAAAAAGAATTAAGTGTGCCAGGATACACATCTATATGGACAAGTGCATTCCTCTGTGTAAAGGAGGAAGGAAGCAGCCAACGAGGCTTTCGCACAATTATCAGTCTTCCTTTCCCTAATAATAGTTCCAATAGATGGTAAGAGCAGTGTTTAAAGGCTTTATGTTCCCCATATAGATAAAGAAACTTACTTAGAATATTTTCTTATTTCTCTACATAGTAAGAGGCAAAGTTCAAATCCAGACCTGCTTCCCAACTCCTAGCCTTTATTATTATATTATTTTATACTGATGTCCATCCAGTGCCTCTTTTTCAGCTTGAATGCTTTGTGATGGTGATAGTAGTTAATGCAATAGGAAAACAGTTCTAGATTCTCACTTCACTGTGGCATTCCTAGTACCTCATCCAACCCCTCCTTTTTCTTTCACAAAGCACGGGGCATGTGAGAGATCCTACAAATAGGAATCCACAAATGAAGATAGATCATTGCCAATAAAATCTCTCTTGTACTTAATAATCATCAAGCTTTATATTTATATTAATTAGTTTATACTAAAGTAATTAATACTCCGAACTCAATCAAGATTATTTTTACAGCCTTCTGTTCAAAGAATAATGTCTTTTTAGATTTTATTATATATGTGTATATATTAGATATAAGAGAAGTGTGATCAGCAATTAATTTTTGAATTCTCACTGATCTGATATAGTTCTTTTTTTTAATTTTTGGACCACACCGGTAATCTGCAGGAATTACTCCTAGCTATGCACTTAGAAATTGCTCCCGACTTGGGGGACCATATGGGATGCCGGGATATTGAACTGCAGTCTGCCTTGGGTCAGCCTCATGCGAGGCAAACGCCCTACTGCTGTGCCATCGCTCTGGCCCCAATAGTTCATTTTTAAGCTTAAAATTTTATGATAATATAATGGTACATGTATAGAATTGAGATAGAATGGGAGAAATGGGCAGGGGGTGGAATGGGCAAGTGTGTTCTAGCACAGGACTGGTGTATTTTTGACCCTTAAACCAAATTTAGCCCACTGCTTGTCATTGTAAATAAAATTTTATTGGCTCACAGACATGCAGATTATTCTCTTCACTGTGAAGAGAATAATTTTCTTTAAAACTATTTTAACTTCGATGATTTTCAAACTTCAACTTAACCTTACTTGAAGGTAGAATCTTGACAGAAGTATTGGAGTTAAGTTGATATCATCACAATGGGGCTATTGCGTCATGAATGGTGTCCTGATGGAATGGTGTCCCTTTAGAAGAGCATACTATCTTGCACTAAAACAAAACAAACTAGAGTCTCCAGGGAGAAGTCAGACTTGTGAAAGCCCAGAGAGCTCTAAAGTAGATTTTTCCCTCATGAATATTCCTCAGAAGCAACCAATGCTCTTAGCACTTTGATTTCACACATCTACACTAGGAAACAATGCTTTTCTGTTGAGACACACTTGCAGAGATAGCCCTATCAAACTTAAAAAAAGGTCGGAACTAGGACCAAGGTTTTGATCTCAATTATTTTCCTCCCCTTATATCATTCATCAGAGAAGTTAAGATCAAAAAATTTCCAGTAAATTTAGGTATAAATATTACTATTTCCATGTACAAATAAAAGACCAATTGGACCACAGATTGCAGAAATAGAGGCCTCATTGTAGGAACCATGTGGGTTGGCAGCAGGGAAATTCAGTAACTGTTGGCATGCAGTATTACCTCACTCGTAATATGTGTTCATTGTATTATTGGGGAACCAAAAAGAACAATTTCTGTCTCAGACCATCTAGAATTATGGAGGATGTATTTATGAAATTATCATATAATTGTTTGAATTTTTAAATGCCAATTGCTTTTTCTATTACTTTACCCAATTTTATTTGTGGAAAGGATAATAATTGGTATAGTCAACAAGGTTATTAATCCTTTAAAAATGTTCCTGCATTGACACCAGTTGGCAATAAGATTTCATCAGTCACTCAAGATTATGGATTGGCTCACTAACCTTTTTACCCCCTTGAGCTAATTTGCCATTGGACAAACAAAGTCACAAACTCAAGCACAGCTGAGAAAACATTGTTCAAAAGAGTCAATTCAGTAGGTAAATAATGCCAAAGCTGGGTGATACTACGTCTCTAGAATCTTTATGATTTTATCTTCCTAGCTAAAACTGGATACTTGGTGCTTCAAGACCTTCAAAACGATGGGGGAAAAATACAACTAATAAAATTCATTACTCTCTTCCCTTTCTAAATTCATCTTCCTCTCCATATAAAATTAGTTTTTCCCTAGGAGGAATGTTACAGACATATAAATAAGGGTTTCTGATAATGGGAACTCAAACTAAGAAGATACTGCCTAGACTTGAAGTAGCTCAAAAACAT
>PVKC010019940.1:0-18821 GCA_004027635.1 Crocidura indochinensis
TTATGGGGCCTGGGAGATAGCATGGAGGTAAGGCATTTGCCTTTCATGCAAAAGGTCATCGATTCGAATCCCGGTGCCCCATATGGTCCCCCAGGCCTGCCAGGAGCAATTTCTGAGCATGGAGCCAGGAGTAACCCCTGAGCACTGCCGGGTGTGACCCCCCCAAAAAATTAATTTATTTTGAAAAATGGGGGTGTCGCTCAAGCAGTGCTTAGGGGGAGCAAATCCTGGAGATACTCAGACATTTGGGCTAGAGAGTTTAGTGCTTAGGCTTAAAGCCACAGGCTGCTAAGGTACAGCTGTGATGAAGCCATCAGGGCTATGTCCACCAAGTGACATGGTGGGGACCACGTGGTATTAGGGATCAAAGTATGTGTAGTCCATGAACTATATCCCCAGCATATTTCTTTTTTGCTTATTTGTGGTGGGCCACACCTAATAGTGCTCAGGGCTTACTCCTGGGACCGTTTATAGATTAGGAATGGAGTCCACATGCAAGACAAGCCCCTTACCTTCTTTACTACCTCTTGGCCCTCCATATTTCTTTTAACATAAAAATAATATTATACTGTCTCTTCCTCTGCCTAATCCTTCCAGCAAAACTGAAACTCCAGATTTCCTGTGGTGCAGCAGGTTAGGGGAAGAGGCAGGTAGGTACTTCTAGTTTGAGAAGTCAGGCCAGGGAAAGATTCACTGATGGCTTTATTTGCTGTTAATGGAGTTCTGTCTTGATCGAAATTTTTAAACCTGTATCGATAGGGGCCAAAGATGCCCCAGAGGGCTGAAGCACTTGCTTTGCACGTAGGATCTCCAGTTTCATGCTCTTGGCACTATAAAGGTATCTTCTCCAAGCACTGCACTGGGAGCATTCTTAGAACACAAACAGTTATATCCAAAACAAAGCAACAAAATGCAAGTAGTAAAACATGTCAAGAGTATGAAAAGATAGATCATAAAAGAGGACTCTTCCATTGGTGAACCCTTGGCCCCAAGCCCGAGACAGTCACTCTTTTCTGGCATGGGAAGGGTGGTGGGTCACAAAGAGAAGTGGCCTGGGAGATCATATGATACCAGGAATTGATCCTGGGCCTCTTGCATCAGCCTCAGAGCCATGTCCCTGGCCCAGAAACTACTCCCTGTTAGACTCATCCAGGAATTGCTTATGAGCAGGGTCAAAGCAGACAGACAGCCACTGTTCATGAAAGGGAAACTGAGGCACTGTGGAACCAGCTTCCTGGGCAAAGTCAGCTTCAGTGCAGAGGGGCCTCTGAGTCTGCCCAGTCTTCCTGACATACTGCTGTCTTTGGCTCAGGCCTCAGCAGTGTGGGGGCAAACAGACTCCACATGGAGGCATTGGGACATTGGGTCCCACCCCAGTTGGCTCTGAGGCTGCTCTCTCACAGCTGTCATGACAGTTCTGTCACCCTCAGAATCAGCCAGCCAGAGGGAGGAGTGCAGCCAGACATGCCATGGGGGAGAAGGGGTGGAAGAAACAGGGGGTGGGAGGTGATTACAGGGAGATTTAAGGGGGTGCTTTATCATTCCTCCCTGCTCCTTGCACCTCAAAAGCTCACCTGAAAGCAGCGTTCTCTGGCTACCTTTCCCGTGGGAATTCAGCTCTGCCAAGGAAACCCCTGAACTCTGCTGGGCCCCTGCCAGCAACTTTTCAGCCGCGCCCCCTCCCCCTTCCCCACAATTGACGGTGACATGATGTCGCTTTTATTGAGGCAAGATTAGATTTTTTTTTAAGTTTTTAAGAGTGTGGTTCACATGATCGTGAGTGCTTTCCCGATGACTTGAAGACCTCAGAGCTGCCAATTTCAATTTGCTGCAGCTTTTATCAACGGAAGGGGCTTAAAGGAGAAAAGAAAGGAGGAGTGAGGCTGGGCACTGGTAGCCGGCACGAGGTGGCCTAGATGCACTTGCCCTGCTCCCCGTCACGTCTCTCTGTGGCTGTCCAGGGCGAAAGGGAAGGCCAAGCTCCTGGACGGCACATGGTGTCCCCAGGGCCACTGTGGTTTCCTGCTGCCATCAGAGAGGGGAGCAGGGGCCTTTCATTACCGGCAAGAGGATTGGATGGGCACTACAGAAAGAACAGTGTTAGGCACATCCTTTTATTGGGAGAGAGGGCAAAGAGCTCAGAGATGTTGTTCCTTGTCTTTCCTTCTAATTTTACACTTTCTGCTCCTGGGTGGGGGGAGAGCTGCCAGTCATTTTTCACCCACTTATTTCCCCATTCACTCAGTCAGCAGACCTATCGAGCACTTCTGTGCCCAGCACTGCTGTCAATACAGGCTACAAAAGGCAATGTCTGCGATTCACCATTTAAGTGTTATTTTTATGATTGTGATTCATTTATACTGAGCAGTTCTCAAGGATCACTCCCAGCTTTGTGCTCCAGAGTGGCTCCTGAGCTACGCTCAGGGGACCATAAAATGTTAGGAACTGACCCAGACTTCCTGCCTGCAAAACAAGGATTTTGCCCATTCACGACTAGTGATGGGAAACTGAAGAGCGATGCTGCCTGCAGTGCAAATGGCTGACCCAAATTTTATCCCCAGTACCACTTATGGTCCGCTGAACACTGCTGAGAGTCATCCCTGAGCACAGAGCTAGGAGTAATAGATACATAAATACATACATAAAGGGAATTGAAGAATAACCTGTTACTTGGATCACAGTGGTTCAGGAGACTGTACAACTCTCAGAATAAGAGGTGTGATGAGCACATCAGAGTCAATTACTTGTTTGTGACATGAAATCAGGGAATGTGGCCTTTAGGCATGAGGTCAGGCTTTGCTTCTCCACCTCCAGAGCTGAAGTTTTCACTGGTTCCTACTGCAGAAAGCCACTGGCAGTATTGCTGTCAGCATCCCCGGGGTACATATTCATTGCTGTGGCGAAGGAAGGGGCCTCACCAGCCACTCCACAATGCACAAGATTGATGCCCCAAAGTATGTGTGGAGTGAATGGAGAGTTAACCCCCCACTTATGAGGACAGACAGTTTTCAGGGAATTCAAGAAACTGATCATTCAGGCTGGAGATATAATACCTTGCATGCAGTGAATGCAGGTTTGATCTCCAGCATCACATACAGTTTCCTGAGCATTGTCACAAGTGATTCCTGAGCACAGAGCCAGGAATAAGCCCTGAGAACTTTTAAAACTGTCGTCCCAAAATAAGGAATGGGGGTGGGGAGAGAGAGAGAGAGAGAGAGATAGATAGATAGATAGATAGATAGATAGATAGAGAGAGAGAGAGAGAAAGAGTGAGAGACAGACAGACAGACAGACAGACTCAGTGTTTGGGACCATAAGGTACTGTGATTGAACCCTAGCTCTTCTGTGCAGAGCTCACACTCCAGCCTTTTGAAGTCTCACCCTGTCTCCTCTCATCATTTTTGTTTATTTGTTTCAGGCCACATCTGGTGGTGGTCAAGGCTTATTTCCAACTCTTTATTCAGGGATCACTAATTCTTGTTCTATGGAGACCAAATCCAGATGAGTTGCATCTGAGTTTGCTCTACACACTGTACCATCTTTTTGGCCCCTCTGATCTTCTCTTAGCCAAGATTTGGCTGCTTCGTCCCACCTGAGTGACTAAGCATTGGCTCAGTCTAAGTTGAAGGACACTTTCCACACTGGAAGGGAGGCGTGATTCTCTGGATGGATGCAGGTGAGGAGGAAGTATTGAGGGCCGGGCGGTGGCGCTGGAGATAAGGTGCCTGCATTAACCTAGGACGGACCACGGTTCGATCCCCCGGATCCCCATATGGTCCCCCGTGCCTGCCAGGAGCGACTTCTGAGCGAATAGCCAGGAGTAACCCCTGAGCGTCACCGGGTGTGTCCCAAAAACAAAACAAAAAAAAAAAAAAAAAAAGAAGAGGAGGAAGTATTGTTCTTCCCACTGCTGAAAATCGAAAAGCGGCCACTTGCTTCTGAATGAGTCTTTTTCTCCCCTTCAGTTTCCTCCACTCATCCCTCCGGGGCAGATTTCCAGGCTGGATTTCTCCTCTTGATGCCCTTGATCAAGGCACAGGGTACCTCCTCCTCCATCCCCAAGGAGATTCAGGAATTTGTAAGACCCACCTCATTTCTGGTTATTGAATAACTGGCGAGGCATCGAATGTCATGGCTAAGAAAACAGAGCAGCCTACCTGTTGGACCAAATGACCTCATAGCCCGAGCTGTTCTCATGGTGTCGCTTTCCACTGTCTGTCAGCGACTCTTTCATCACCAGTCCCACTAACATCACACAATTCGAAACCCTAACCTGATCATTGTCACTGTGCTTCGAGCACGGCTGGATGACAGCCGCCCCAGGTACTGATTAAACTTGAAGCAGTCTTGAAGGAGGGGGAAGGGTGCTTTTTTTCCTTCCCAGCCTTAAGAATGCAAAATGTCAACCTGAGCCATACAACAGAAGTATATTGCTCACTTGCCTGCACAAAGCTGACGCAGATTCTATCCCAAGCATCTCGTATGGATCCCAGTGGTACTCCCCAGATCTGTGCTCATGGTCACTCAGTGGTACTCAGATCATATGGTGCAATGGTGCTTGAGACAGTCTTGTCCTGTGTGTACTTCTCTGTCATCTGCAGTTATTTGCAGAACCCCACTAATATGGCAGGTCAATACAATGATTTCCCAGGAGAGAGAGAGGGAGAGAGAGAGAGAGAGAGAGAGAGAGAGAGAGAGAGAGAGAGAGAAAGATAGAGAGAGGAGGAAAGAAGACAGAAAGAGAAAGGAAGAGTGGGAAAACAAAGAAGAGAAAGAAAAGAAAGGGAGAAAAAAGGGAGGGAAAAAGAAAGGAGAGCAAAGAAGAAATAGCCAATGAGACTTACAGAGGTCAGATGCTTGCCTTGCAGTTAGATGCATCCCCAGCAGGGCAGATGGTCCCCTGAGCACAGCCTGGAGTGATCCCTGGGCACAGAGCCTGGAGCAAGCCCTGAACATTACCTACCAGGTGTGGCTCAGAAACAAACAAACAAACAAAAAAAAAAGTAAAAGAGAAAAGACAAAAATGCAAAGGCCTGGACCTGAGGAGTTTAGAGTCCAGTGAGGGAGCTGAAAAAGTTAGCAGACACAAAGTGCTGGGTAAGAGCTCAGGAGTATACTCATGGTCTCAACAAGGGGGCGGGCAGGGGGTGTGCATGCTTCGAAGACAGCTTGTTCAGCAGGGACTGTGAGCTGCACCTGGAAGCACTTGCAGGACTGCTTTAGGACTTTGCACTTGGGAGTGAAATCTGAAGTGGCAGGTCAGAGTGATAGTAGAGCGTGGAGGGCACTTGTCTGGCACACAGCCTACCTGGGTTCAATCCCTGGCACCTCATATGGTTCCCCCAATCCTGCCAGGAGTGATCCCTGAATGCAAAACTAAGCCCTGAACACTCTCAGGCCCCCTGAGAGTGGCTCAAGCCCCCTCTTCCCACTAAAACAAAAGACAGAAAAAAAATCCTGTGCCATTAGTTATTCCAAAACTCTGGACTGAACTAGTTATACGCATTGGGAGATCAAGCAACCCCGTGATTCCTTGGTCTCTTGATAGATGGCAAGTCCTGGGAAGTAAACAGTGGAAGAATGTTTTTTCTCAGAGATTCCACAGCTGACCAGCATGGCTGCATGGGGCCTGTCACTCCGCAAAGGAAGGTACTGCCCCCTCAACAGTCATCTCCTGAAGAAAGGAGATACCAGATCAAGGGTTGAAGTGATAAATGTATCTCTTTTTTCATTATGAGAGTTTCTTAGAGGCCATATGGCTCAGGGGATCCAACCCAGGACTTCAGGGTATGTGAGTCTTTCATTTATGCAAAAGAGCAAGCTCTGTTGTCTGCCACACTAAATATCTATATCTATATCTATTTATCTGTGTGTAACACATACATAGCAATTATATATTTTATGTCTATATATTGTTCATACATTTATATATGATTGAAGTTATATAAATAAAATAGTTTATTTTTTTCTGTTTTCTTTGATGCACACCTGGCAGAACTCAGACTCTGCTCCCGATGCTGCTCAGGGGACCATACTGTGCCAACGATCATACCTGGGCCGCCAGCATAAACCATGCACTTAGCCTGTTGTGCAATCTCTTTGGTCCAAGTTTGTTCATTTTATTTCCAAGCACAATACATGCTCACTGGAAAAAAAATACAGAAAAGGCAGAAACATAATCATTTTTAGTATTTGATATGTTTCCTTTGGTCCTATGATTTTACATGGTTAAGGTCATTTCATAGGGGCCAGAGACGTGGCACAAGTGGTAAGGTGTTTGCCTTGCATATGGCTGACCTAACACGGACCGCAGTTTGATCCCCCGGCGTCCCATATGGTCCCCTGAGCCAGGAATGATTTCTGAGCGCATAGCCAGGAGTAACTCCTGAGTGTCACCAGGTGTGGACCAAAAACCAAACAAACAAAAAAAGATCATTGCATAAATATGCTTTTATTTTTTTAACATTATAGAAAAGAAAACTTTGCTTCCAATGTCTAAAAAGTATATGTGCCCTAATTTACATAATATATTTAGGCACATAAGTTCATAAAAATTTCCATTTCTGGGCCCGGAGAGATAGCACAGCGGCGGTTGCCTTGCAAGCAGCCGATCCAGGACCAAAGGTGGCTGGTTCGAATCCTGGTGTCCCATATGGTTCCCCGTGCCTGCCAGGAGCTATTTCTGAGCAGACAGCCAGGAGTTACCCCTGAACACTGGCGGGGTAACTCTTTTTTGCAGTGATGATAATCTAATGCTGGGCCCACACATGCTAAGTAAGCCACATACTCACCCCAAATTTCTTTTTTTTTTTTTTAATCTTTTCATGTTTTAGGCCTCACAGGAAAGTACTCAAGGAGTTATATGGAGAATATAACTCAATGTAAAGTGCATACTTTGCATGCATGCATAAGACCTGGGTTTGATCCTGGTACTGGGGGGAAAAAAACAAGAAAGAAAAAAGGATTGTTAGAAAGAAACATTATTAAAACTTTCTGTACATATTGCCAAGCTGTTTCCAAGGAATAATAGTAGTTTTATTTCCATAGTGCATGGGAGTGCACGAGTTAAATGGTAAATTTTCTGCTATTTATGTCTTGCCAAAAACATGATTTTGACAACAAATCAAGTCCTCCCTGTCCTTGTATCTGTAAGGTCAATACAAACAAATAGGTTTGAATTGCATTCGGTTAGTTCCTTTGTATTGACTATAAGCACTAAATATAAATATACATTCTTTTACATTGAATATAAACACTGAAATTTTCTTACAAGTTTGTTAACAAAGCAAAAGAAAAAGATACTTTCAGCCATCTTCTGTGAAGTCACTGTCCAAAACAGGGATCTGAGGTCCCTATCAGAATATCAGATTTTCTTTCCTTTCGGCTGCGTTTTCTTCTTTTTTGTTCTTCTTTTTTTTTGCACGTCCTTCTTAAACATCGTTATAATGTAATGGTTTTTAAGCCATTACTTGCTAAAGTAAAGGCTCTAAACTGTCCCTCCTTTTGGGGATGTCTGAGAACAGGCTCTAGCCACAGGCACTGAGAGCACGTCTAGTGAATGAGGAAGTGATCAACAGTGGTCAGGTTCTTCAGCTCTTGTATCAGAGTTGGGGGCACTTCGGAGTCCCTTCTTCAGCTAGAACTGCAGACCTGTAGATGCTAAGCCCCTGTCTTCTGTTAGGGAAAGGACTAGTGGGATAAATAAACAAATGACTTCAGCACACTGGGGGTGAGGGGTAGCAGTCATGTACTTTGAGCTTGAGGCTGGTATGCCCATTTATTTTTGTTGTTGTTTTATGTTTGGACCACACTTGGTGGTGCTTAGGGCTTGTTTCTGGCTCTGTACTCAGAAATCACTCCTGGAGTGCTCCAGAGACCATTATGGGATGCCTAGGATCAAACCCCCAGGTTAGCTGCGTGCAATGCAAGCGCCTTACCTGCTGTACTGTCTCTCTGGCTCCCATGCATTTATTTTTAACTAGTAAGCAACTTGACTGTATTCTATTATATATATATATAAATATATATATAAATATATATATAAATATATATATAGAAGTCCCTCTCAGCTATTATTTTGCTTTCTGTGGTCTTGGCTGCCCATGATCACAGCTGTGGTCAGAAATTATTACGTATGAAAAAGGTATTTTGAGAGAAAGAGAAAGAAAGAATACATACCGATAGCTTTTGTGGCAGTCTATTATTATAACGATTCTAATTGATTATTAGTTACTGTTAATCTCTTACCATTCCTAATCCTGAGGTAAACTATGGGTTGTATTTACAGGAGAAACAGACATTATGGGCGAAGGAGGAATTAATTGACACAATCATAAATTTAGGGATATAAGGTTGATTGTATATGCAAGGCCTCTGACAAGTCCAGTAGCTATGGGGACACTGTGGAAGCAGGATACATGAAAGCTGGGCTTTTCTCTGGGTAGCGATGGGGTGTGAGTTGGGGTGAGCTGGGGAAGGGTTCTGAGAAGAAAGGCAGTATGGAAGATGGGAAGGACACTGATCCCACACAAACCATTGATCATTCATCCAGTCCTTGCCAGTTTGTGCCAAATCTCCTGGACATAACCGGTGCTGCAAAGCGAATGGCAGAGCTTATCCCTTTGACCTTGAAGGACCGAGGCTGGGAGATGTTTGTAGTGGAACTGGGGTGACATCCAGGCCTTGTGGCTTCAAATGCAACCTTTAGTCTCACCCTCTGTCCTTCAGTGAATTACTACAACTTGATAAAGACAACGAAATTCTTTAGGGTCTGGGGGATAGTGCAGAATTTAAAGAATTTCCTTTGCACTTTGGCCAATCTTGGTTTGATCCAAGGTACTACTCTGGAGTAGTACTCTGGAGCACTGCCAGGAATGATCCCTAAGTGCCAAGAATAAATCCTGAGCACAGCTGGATTTGCTGAAGTGAAGACTTCCACAAACACAAAATCAACAAAAGAAGTTCCTTAGAGCAGCATTTCTCAATGAGACCATATGGCTCCTCAGTGGAACCCAAGTTGTTCTAATGATCTACAAGTATAAATGGGGGAGAGGTGGTGATCACAGCACAAGACTAGGGAACCAGCTAGTAGTAGGTCAGGAAGCTGCGGGAAGGAAACAAAGTGGGAAAGTGTTAAGAAATATTGATAAACAGGATTCTAGAGAGAGCAGTGAGAAACCAAGTCAGTCTCAGGAGCTGCCTAGAGTCCTCTGTGCAAACTTCCTGCAAAAGTATATAGAGACATGGGAGGTTCTAGAGTGGGAGTGTCACATGACACCTACAATAGGATTATCAGCATGTTGGCTGGTGTGCATGGGACTGAGCAGGCGTTTGGGAATGGAGAGACTAGTGAGGGGCTTTGAGAGGAAGCTCCATGTCCGGCTTCTGTAGTGAAAGCCTCTTGGTTCTCTTCCTGAGCTACCTCCCCAAACAAGAAACCGGAAATGAACATAACAGACATTTTCTGTCCCTTTCATTCTTAGTCATCTCCTAGAACCTCTCAAACTGGGGCCCTGGTGTTTTCAGCAGCTTGTCTTATGTCATCTATTAGCAAAGTTGAGATGAGAAAAAGATATCCATTTGACTTTGACATGGATCAGACATTGGCTGGGGCTTTTATTTTAGCCCCCTCTTCAGTACTCAGGAGGTTCTGGATCCCTGGACCCCACAGAGCAATTTTTGGCCAACTAGGCCAGTGGTTCAGTCCTAGGGCCTGAGGATACTGTTCTGGGGATTTCCTGGGTCACTTCTGCTGTGTTTAGGACCTTCTGGGACTCCACCCTGGGTATTGGGAGTGCCTGTATACTTGGCGGTACAGCATTATATAAGCCCTTAGCCCTTGTACTATCTCTCCTGCACCTCTCTTGGGACTTTTAAAATGTACAGACCGAATATTTAATAAGAACAGCTGGGCACCATGCAAAGTGCTTTTGTCAGGGAGAGAGCAAGAGTGGATGGCATGCTTAGAGTATCAACTGCTCTTGTCTGCTGGGATCACTGGAAGTGGCTGATGAGGGAAAAGGTGGGAAGATGAGAATAGTTATGACCAATACCTCCCAGCCTAGCAGTGACAGTCCTAGAGGATCCTTCTTGTCCTGTGATCAGAGGGGATACTGGCATGCAAGCCAGATCTATGTACCCTCATCTGCTCCAAGGTGCCAGCTTCTGACTGCTCCTTCTACGGTTCCCCAATTCTGATCTCTGGGGATGCCACTAAGTCTCCAACCTCCCAGGGGAAGTGGGTGCTGTGAGGAAGGGCCTGACACCTGACTGACTGAGTC
Organism: Crocidura indochinensis; assembly: GCA_004027635.1. NCBI lineage: Eukaryota > Metazoa > Chordata > Mammalia > Eulipotyphla > Soricidae > Crocidura > Crocidura indochinensis. The sequence continues at coordinate 10,281 of PVKC010019940.1, forward strand.
TCCCTTGGGCTAGTTCTTCCTGCTTTTAGAGAGAGAGAAAAAAGTGAGACAGAGACAGAGAAGGAAGAGAGAAAGAAAAAAAAGAGTGAGACAGAAAGGAGAGAGGAGGGAGGGAGAGAGACCAAGAAGAGAGAGAAGAGGAGAAAGAGAATTGAGACAAAGAAAGAGGGAATGTGGGAAGAGAGAGAGGGGGAGAGAGAGACAGAGAGAGAGAGACTGTTTAATTGGGTGCTAAGCCAGCAGGGGCTTGTCATTCCCACCCCCAGCCCCTCATTACTGTCAGGAGGTCTTAAGTCAGCCTGTGGCCAGGAGAACAGGCCCCTTAATTAGGCACCACCAGGAGCTAGAGAGGCCAGACTTGGGCTGATCTGGCAAGGCTGCTGCGGGGGCATCTGAAGGCCTCAGCAGGTTTACACTTCGCTGACCTGATGGCTGAATGGGGCCCTGTCCACCCACATAGGGCCTGGGGTCTTCAATTACAGCAATTACATCCACAGGTCGGAAGGGCAGAACTTTCCATAGGGGAGGGCCAGGCTCTAAAGAAAATCTGAAAGCCACTGCTCTGTGCCTCTGTGGACACTGACTGTCACCATTCTCTCTCCCGTGGGGTTGGCACGCACTTTTCCCATTCCGATAGCTTATCTGGAGACAGCGTCTTTAGACATCCTCAGAACCACTTGCACCCCACCTGAATCGGAAAGTGGCTTGGAGAAATCTCAGGCCGTCAGTTTCCATATGTAGGAATGGGGGACATGCTATCTAGACTTCCGCATTTCAATCTGTTTTAAGGAAATTGGACTGTGAACAAGTATTTTCTTCTCCCCACTTTCCCATTACCTGATCAGTTGGTCCCTGTGGCCTCGAACTTGTAGCCAGAGCCTGCACTTGTTAAACTTGGATAGTAAACTCCACCCAACAGCTTCTGAATCTGAACGTGCATGTTAGCAAGTTCCCAGAAGGGATGTTCTTTGGCTTCAGATTGACAGAGACTGTGATCCAAGCACTACTAGAGTGAAGGAGGTAAATTCTTGATCACATACGGATGGTAATCTGTGTTTTTGCCTCTCCCAGTGGTGCAGGGACCATCTAATCCTGAGGGAGTTTATACATGTAGAGGCATTAACCAGCCACTCATTCATTCAATAAACAGTTGCTGAGCCAACGATTCTAAGGCAGGTTTGGGGTTTATAAAACCTGTCCCTGCTTAGGAACAATTGTCAGAATTCAAAATGTTTGAGTTTATAAGAACTCAGCACAGTCGAATGTGGTAACTGCTGACCAATAGTCCTGCTCCATATAGGGCAGGGGTCTCAAACTCAATTTACCTGCAGGCCACAGGAGGCAAAGTCAGGGTGATCTTTGAGTGCAAGGTCAGTAGTAAGCCTTGAACATTGGGAGGTGTGACCCAAACAACTAAAACAAAACAAAACAAAACAAAACAAAAAATGATTCCTCTAGGGCAGGGTCACAAAATGTTGTACAGAGGGCCGCAAACGACCCACGGGCTGCGAGTTTGAGATCCCTGAGGACTAAAACAAGATCTTTCTTTTTTTTTTTTTTGGTTTTCAGGCCACACCCGGCAGTACTTAGGGGTTACTCTTGGCTGTCTGGTCAGAAATAGCTCCTGGCAGGCACGGGGGACCATATGGGATACCAGGATTCGAACCAACCACCTTTGGTCCTGGAACGGCTGCTTGCAAGGCAAACACCGCTGTGCTATCTCTCCAGGCCCTTAAAACAAGATCTTAAAGGGTTAGATTATATTTTAGCATACGGGAGCCCTGGTATTGATCCTCGGCACCAGATGTGTTCTGAACACTACTGAGTGTGGTCCCGAAACAAACAACAAAATGTGGGTTGATATGGTGGAGAAACCCATTCTGGTGGAAGCTCATGACTAGGGAAAGTTGGGGAGGCTTTGCCAGGGGGTAGCATAAGCTTTTGTGGGAAGGAGCCATCTTTTTGAAGATGGATGCTCTGTGGTTTAGAAGTGAGTAGAGGTCTTTGGAGTGCCATAAGTTCCAGGGTCTCATGAGGATGATTCACACAATGGGCACTCACATATTGTCCCACTCGTTGCCTGGCACATAGGGGCAGGTGGGCCTGCTTGATTTGTTTCCTTGTTGGATTTGATATTCTTTGCCATGATATTCTTCAGCCATTAACCTCAAAACCATTGTCCTGTCAACACTTTCAATGGCCTAGAAGAGTTTTCTTTGCTTTTATTCTCTATCTGTTCTAGGTTAGATTTATTGACAACCTCCTAGTCCTGCTTTCTTTTATTTATTGGAGGTGGGCTTGAGCCACATCCAGCAGTGCTCAGAGGCAATTCCTAGCCCAGAACTCAGGGGCAATTTCTAGGAGTGCTATGGGATTATATATACTCCCTGGGATGGAACTGGGCTCACCCATGTTCTAGACAAGTACCTTAACACTTGTATTGTCTCTCCAGACCCATTTCCTGTTATTTTAATATTACCCTGAGTAGATAGAGTGTCCAGAGAGGCCAGCTACTCTTACCACCCAGTAGAAGGGCAGCAAAGTGCCCATGGAGCTGAGAATCATGATGTCAGCAGCTTTCTGGAAATGTCCAAGGCTGCCTTCAGCACCAGTGACAGGTGCCAGGCCCCCCTGATACCACTCCATGATGTCCCCAGCTATGGTGGCCACTGAGTCATAGTGACGCAATTCTTAGCCTGCAGGCAGATGCCAGAGAACCCAGATAGCAGAACGGATACATCTGGGAAGCTAAAGCATTGGAAGCTTTACTACCCATGCCTGGGGCAGTCCAGAGAGGAAGCTGAATCTCTTCCTCCACCTCCCAGGGAAGCTGGGAATGAGGGGAGGCAATGGAGTGAAAACAGATGCAAAGCAGAGCAGCTTGAGACGTAACCTGAACTCTCTCTCCTGGGAGCAAGTCAGGATCCTTAGCAGAGAGATGAGTCTTGCCATGCTGCCAATGCATAATGTTTAATTTTGTAGCTCCGTGATGAGGAGGGAAGGGTTCCTTAGCGCAGGCAGCTCTGCAGTGGGGAGTGGATTTGGGGGTGCAAAAAGGGACAGAAAGTGGGGGTGCTCCTGTGGCGCAGTTCTGAGCTCCAAAACTAAAGAAAAAGGCTTTGTCTTGCGTGTGTGCGACAGTACCCTAGGGAGCCAGGTTAATACTTAACTAAACTTACAAATAAGGGATATCGGTCACTAGCAAGGACATTGGGGCAAATGGCTCACCCCCTGGCCCCAGACATGTGCATTCCTGATCTCTAATCCCCAATGGTTTTCTCTTGATGTAGTGGCCAACTTAAACAAGAAAATGAATGCCAGAAAGATGGCTCAAACTGTTGAGCTCATTCTTTGCAAAATGCTAAACCAAGTTTCACCCCCAGCACTGCATGGCCTTGTTCCTGGGCACAGCTGGCAGCAAGCCCCAAACGCAAAGCGTGAGACAGATTCTGAGATCTCCACCCATAACCCCTCCCCAAAAAGGCTAATGAAATTAGAGGTCAAAGTGACATTGCAGGGTTAAGGTTTGATTCCCAAAATCACATATTGCTCCCCTAGCATTCTTCATATCACTCAGTGTAAACTTTCAGGCCTCTAAGGTAGAAGATTGAACCCTGTCACCTGAGTAATTGAAGATTTTGGGTCCTAGAACTTAAACTCTCACATCAATGGCTGATAATTGGCTGATGTTTGGGAGACCCTGGCCTTGAGGCTCTCCTCCTTTAATAAATAAATATATCATCACAATTTGTGACAACTTAAACTATTAATTAGAAGTTTTTCTTTTCTTTTCTTTGTGTGTGTGTGTGTGTGTGTGTGTGTGTGTGTGTGTGTGTGGTTTTTGGGTCACACCCGGAAGCGCTCAGGGAATATTCCTGGCTCCATGCTCAGAAATTGCTCCTAGCAGGCACGGGGGAACATATGGGATGCCGAGATTCAAACCGATGACCTTCTGCATGAAAGGCAAACGCCTTACCTCCATGCTATCTCTCTGGCCCCGTTTTGCTTTTCTAAGCTTAATCCTTCAAAACAAGGGAGCTATTTCTCCTTGAGCTGAAACTCACGCTCTGCATACTGGAAGCCTTAGGTTCCTTCCTCACACTTGAGCACTGCAGGGACCTGGGTTAGTCCCTGAGCACCAGGTGTGGTCCTTAAAGCCAAAGAACCCCACAAACAAGTCTGCTTAAATAATGACAACCACCAGAGAGTGAGCTGTTGCTGAACCCACAAACAGGTGGATTCAGAGGACTCATCTGTGATTCGGAGATGGGGAGGTTCTAGTGAAATTTAACATGTGGGGTCCTTTGGAAGGGCCCCTCACTGTTTCATGCCTCACCTTTGTCATTAGGGCCTAGAATTAATTGTCCTCCTGGTGGACAGAGAGGTTGGGAGGACTATAGAGTGGGAGCACTGGATTCATGAGGGCTCCAGAGACCAGGACAGGGAATGGCAAAGGGGGAATTGGGACTGGGAAAGGAAGAGATGCATAGCAACTCAGTGTCCTCCTTCATCATTCAGAAAAGGAAACCAGGGGGCCAGAGAGATAGCACAGTGGTAGAGCATTTGCCTTGCAAGTGGCCAACCCAGGACCAACAGTGGTTCAAATCCTGGCATCCCATATGATTCCCCCGTGCCTGCCTGGAGTGACTTCTGAGCACAGAGCCAGGAGTGACTCCTGAGCAGTGCCGCCAGGTGTGACCCAAAAACAAAATCCTCCAAAAAATAAATCAGAGAAGGAAATCAATGCTCTGTGGCCAGCAGGTCTGTGTTCAGACCCTCATGAAAAACAAAGCTGAGGCTAGTGCCACCTCACCCCACCCCAGGTTTCTGGGCCTATTTCTTTTCCTTTTTTTCTAATTTATTATTTACTTAAAGAACCACGGCTTACAAAGTTATTGATAGCTGAGTTTTAGGCATATACTATTTCAACAACAAATCCCACCAATAGAGTCAACTCCCTTCACCAGTGCTCCCATACTCCTTCATCCTCCTCCCTACACCTGTCACCTTGACAGACACAGCATACCAATCTCCCACATCACCAATTTAACCAAAGCTCTGACCCGCTTCCCCATTATTTTCCTTTCTCTTCTTCCTCCCTGCCTTGATTTCTTTCCTTTTCTATCCATCTCTTCCGTAGACACTGAGGTCTGGAATCTGCCTTTATAACTTATATAGGGCACAGATAAGAGAGACTATCATGTGTTTGTCTTTCTTTTTCTGCCTCACTCTTCTCAGCCTGGCATCTTCCAATTCCAACCAGGTTGCAGCAAAGTACACGATTTCTTCATCTTTGCAGCTACATACTATTCCATTTTGTATATGTACTACATGTTCATAATCCATCATTCTGTCATTGGACACCTACGTCACTTCTACCTACCTTTTCTCTACCTGGATCTGGTTCATTCAGAGAATTGGCTTGCTGAATTTGACCCCACAACCCTGTGGTTTTGAATTCACTCAGTAGTAAGTTTTCTGCTCACGCTCCCCTCTTGGTGTCCAGGTCTCTCTCCAGCAGAACAGGAGCTCTAGGCTTCAGGGTGTTACTCCACCCCCTTCTTCTCCATGATGCTGTGATTTCTGGGGTGACACCCACTTACTCTTTTCTTATCAATGAATATACTTCATTTATTATTTGACTGGAGACCACACACACTAACCTGACAGGAAGTGCACATTCTTCAGCTTTTGTTATGGAGCTTCTGCATGAGCTGACTGCAGGGGTGGCCCTTACTGGTGTCTGTATGGACACTTCTGGTTGAGGGAACCTTTATTTTGAATATGGGATATTCCCTGGGGGTTCTGTAGCTTGCGCACACTTTTCTCTGTGGTGATCGTAGGGTCCTGAGCCCTTTTCTTATGTGGGTACACTCAAACACAACTCATTGGGACATGGATGGAAATTGCTTAAGTTACTGGGGATCCTGGATTGTAATTGGTGTATGTGACAATCCTGGGGATGGAACTCTCCACCTTTAACTTGTAAGGGAGACACTCAAAATATTCTATAATTCCTCCAAACCCCCTTTATTTTTTCATAGATGTAAGAAACAACCTTTGAGGCTTGGGGCTTGAGCACACTATAATATTGGCTTTAGTAAGAAGAAGGAGTTGACAGGAAGAGAGAGGATACAGTGATGTCAGTAAGTTTAAGAGGATTCCCAGCAGAAGAAAAATTCAGAGGCCAAAGAGAGTATCGCTGGTAGAATGTTTTCCTTGTATGGATATGACCTGGGTTTGTTTCTAGACATCCCATATGCCAGGAGTAAACTCTGAGTATACCTGGGTATGGCCCCCAAACAAACAGCAATGGGAGAGTCCTGAACCCGTTGTAGCCTTCAATGACTCCAAGAGGTTTGGGCAGTCCTAAAGTATTTACACCCTAACTTTGAGCTTTAGTTTTCTTTCCTGTAAAATTGGACAATAATTCTTTTTGTTTTTGTTTTTGGAACACATCCAGTGTTTTTCAGGGCTGACTTGTGACTGTTTACTTAGAGATCAAAGATCCTTGTGAGATTTTGGGTAATCAGATGAGGTGTTGGGGATCAAATCTGTGCTGGCTGCAAGGAAGGCAAATGCCCTACCCACTGTATCTCTCTGGCCCCCATAATAATTCTTATCGGGGGGACTTCACCAAGTGGACCTTTGGATCACAGCAGATGGTGGGTAAGAATATATATATATATATAGCTTACCATGAAGCCCTGAGCATGGGGCTGCCCATGTCAATCCCAGTACCAATCTAGGTGCAGGTCTGTGTTGGTTTAGTCTTAGCTGTGTAGAGCCAAGACTCTTTCAAAAGCCCGAGTCTCCAGGATCAGAGAAGAGCAACTACCAGTGCTTCCCCACTCTATATAAGCTCTTCTTGGTGAGTGGAGAGCAAAATAAAGGGTCATTGTGTGGGATGTGACTCTTCAGATAGAGTGTTCGATAATAGACACACTAGACTTAGACTTCTGATCCCCCTTACATGTTGAAGTGAGAGTACTGGGTGAGGGGAGCTATGTGGAACCATGTTCATGGCCTTGAGTTTCCAAAAAGAGGTAGGGAAAAAGATGCCACCAAAAACAGTCAATCAGGGGCCGAAGTGATAGCATAGTGGTAGGGCATTTGCCTTGCATGCAGCCAATTCAGGACGAATTGTGGTTCAAATTCCAGAGTCCCATATGGTCCCCCAAGCCAGAAGTGATTTCTGAGTACCTAGCCAGGAATAAGCCCAGAGTGTCACTGGGTGTGGCCCCCAAACAAACAAAAAACAATCAGCCAGGTTGCTCAGGCTATACATTGGGTTCCAGTGGTGTTCACTTAAGGCAGGGACAATAAGGAAGCCAGGGAGAAGGCAGACCCAGCATGCAAGCATATATGGATTCCTTATCCCTTTCTTGGCACCCAAATTTCATTGCCTCTCAGCACTCCAACTTATGCTTCATATTCACTAAACAGGCATGAGGTATGGCATTAGGCTCAGGGTACAGCATCCAGCAGGCTTGGATAGGATGGATTATAAACCAAAGAGTCTGAAGCACAGGAGCAATAGCTGATGATCCTATGGTTCCAAGCTCAGCCCTTGGGTAAAGGCTGTGGTTCCCCTCCCCCCCCCCCATGGCTTCTCCAACACTTATGATGCCATACTTCATCCAAGTCCTGAGGATTCACAGGTACAGGGCAAGGGGCTCAGTGAACCATGCCAGCTTCTCAGTGATTCTGCCTAGCTCACTCTTGGTTGGCCAGGTTGGTTATGGCTACACCTGATGGAGAGCAATGATAGAACTGAGATCTGTCAGGAAAGGAGATAATTTTGTTTATTTGCTTATTTCTACTGCCTACTTTACTTCTATGACAAGCCCAGTCCTACTTTTTATTATGATTTTCCACACGAAGTAGTGGACGTGGAGAAGCACCTCCAGCATTTTACACAGCTGTGAAGAGGTCTGCCAAAAAAGAATGAGAACCATGTTGTGTAGTTTCGCCAGAGATCAATCTTGGATGAGCAATGTGCAAGACAGGCAACTAACCTCTATACTATTTTTTTGTTTGTTTTTGGTTTTTTTGGGCCACACCCGGCAGTGCTCAGGGCTTACTCCTGGCTGTCTGCTCAGAAACAGCTCCTGGCAGGCACGGGGGACCATATGAGGCAACGGGATTAGAACCAACCACCCTTGGTCTTGGATCGGCTGCTTGCAAGGCAAATGCCACTGTGCTATCTCTGACCTCTATACTATTACTCCAGCCATGGTTTAGCTTCTTCTAATCGAGAAATAATTAAGTAGCTATTCCTTCTGCATATGCAATGAGCCTTCTCAGACCTGGAGAATCACATAAAATCCAGGCTCTTCCTCCTAAGGATGATCCTGGAGGTCAGAGAGATGGTATAGAAGTTAAGGTACTTTCTTTGCATATGACTGAGTTGGGTTTGTTCTTCAGCGCTACGTATGATTCCCCTGAGCAAAGGGCCAGGAGTGATCCTGAGCTTTGTCAAGTATGACACAACCATCTTCCCTCTCCCTCCCTATCGCCCCCCCCCCCCCCCCCCCCCCC
>PVKC010019941.1:0-18849 GCA_004027635.1 Crocidura indochinensis
AAATATAGGCCCTCAGATCAGTAGAATAGGCTTGAATACTCAGAGAATGTTCCCCAGACATACAATCACCTAATTTTTGATAAAGGAGTAAGAAATCTTAAATGGAGCAAAGAAAGCCTCTTCAACGAGTGGTGTTGGAACAACTGGCTAGCCACTTGCAAAAAATTGAACTTAGACCCCCAGCTAACATCATGTATGAAGGTTAAATCCAAATGGATGAAAGACCTCATTATCAGACCCGAAACCATAAGATATATAGAACAACACATAGGTAAAACACTCCAGGACATTGAGACTAAAGGCATCTTCAAGGAGGAAACTGCACTTTCCAAGCAAGTGAAAGCAGAGATTAACAGACAGGAATATATTAAACTGAGAAGCTTCTGCACCTCAAATGAAATAGTACCCAGGATATAAGAGACCCCCACTGAGTGGGAGAAACTATTCACCCAATACCCATCAGATAAGGGGCTACTCTCCAAAATATACAAGGCACTGATAGAACTTTACAAGAAATTTTGTTTATTTTTTCAAAAAACCAACTTCTGCTTTCTTTTTATCTTTTGGATTATCTTTTGGGTTTCCCCTTCATTGATTTCTGGTCTAATCTTTGCTATTTCCTTTTGCCTACCTATTTTTGGTTCCATTTATATATCATTTTCTAATTTTATGAGCTGTGTCATTAGGCTATTGAGGTATGCCCCTTCTTTCTTCCTATGTGTGCTTGCAAAGCTATAAATTTTCCTCAGTATGGCTTTTGCTGTGTTCCGTAGATTCTGATAGTTTGTGTCTTCATTGTCATTTATTTCCAAAAGTTCTGATTTCCTCTTTGATTTAATCTTAGACCCAGTGATTGTTCAGTAGTAGGCTGTTTAATTGCCAGGTGTTAAAGTTTTCCTTCTTTGTCCTTTTGTAGTTCATATCTAATTTCAGAGCCTTGTGGTCAGCGAAGGTAGCCTGAAGAATTTCTATCCCCTTATTTTATGGAAGTATGTTTTATGTGCTAGCATGTGGTCTATCCTGGAGAATGACCCATGTACATTGGAAAAGACTGTGTATCCAGGTTTCTGGGGATGGAGTGTCCTATATATGCCTACTAAGCCACTTTATTTCTCTTTTCAGGGCTAGTATATTTTTGTTGGGTTTCAGTCTGGTTGACCTATCAAGTGGTGACAGGGTCATGCTTTTCTTTTGGATACATTTCTTGTAATAGTAGTAATAGCCCAGGTGTATGCAAAAAATCAGGGAATGGTCATTTTAGAATTGAAAATGCACATTGATAATTTATATTAACATCATTAGTATTCAGAGTTCATTCATCCTCTCCCAGAACAGAGTATATCTTTTCCTCTTCTAGAAAAAGAAAAGCACACAATGAACTGTAATTCTGATATAAAACTTAAAACACATGAACACAAAGCACATAATGAACTGCAATTATGATGTAAAACCTAAAGTAACAATATGAAATATTCTTTTGGGGAGAGGTTTACAGAAAGTATTAACACTAAGGTTCAGGAGGTAGGTACTAAACTCAATGAGAATTTTTTGAGAATTTACTATATAGGGCATGGTTAATGACTTTACGAATTGTATATCTACCATGAGCAGTGAAGACAGTCACAGGACTGTGAAGAGGGGTATACTGAGATTGGGTGCTGGTTTAGATAAAATTATAAGTGAGTATTCTAATTGGATAAAAGAAGAAATAAAGAAAAGAACAAATAAAAAGCAGGGAAAGTGGAGGTAACCACCTGCAAAATTCCCTTAGAAAGTAAACTCTAAGTAACTGAGGGCTATAGTTCACCACTGCGGTTTTCTTGTAAATATGATTCTCCCTGTGCTAGAAGAGGGAAAACAGGAGGACTGGAAAGAATGAGGGTATAGTTCCTAGTGAGAAATGAAGTACCAAAGAAGGTTGTTTTAAGTAATGCATTGTCTGGGGGAAAGAGTAGTACAAATGCTGATGACTAAAGTGAAGGGAGCCAAATGGTTGGCTTCCTTTCAGTAGTTTTTCCCCCCCCTTTAATTCCAAATAGACTTCAATTCTTGAGCCTATGTAGACAGGGGAGTTTTGAGGAACCCAGAGAACAGTGCAGCAAGTGACCAGCTGGTGGCCGCTCAGAATCCTTGACCTTCTGGGAGTACAGTGGTGTAAAGGATACACTTCCTTCCGGCTCATTTTCCTCACATGTCAATGAAAACTAACTAGTCTTTCACATGATTATTGGAAAGAGGAATGAGAGAAAAGAGAGGAGGAAGATGAAAAAGTAACTCTGACTTGGTTAACTTTTTGGGGGGCTACAATGGATTGTTCTTAGGGCTTACTCCTGGCTCTATACTGAGAGATCACTCCTGGTTGGGCTTGAGAGACTATGGGATGCTGAGGATTGAATCCAGATGTATGCAAGGAAAATGCCCTATCCAATATAATATCTCTCAAGTCCCCTTGAAAATTTTTCATTGAATTTATAAAAATGTTTTATTTCCCTACCATTTAAATCTTTTACCAAAAAATAAAAATAGGAAAATAACCAGTTGGTATGTTTTCCATACTGCTATCTTTTCTGTTTCCATGGAAGTCTTTGAAAAATGACTCCTAAGAGTCTAGTTTCAGCCCCTGGCTGTGTAAGAGATGGTAGCCTTGTAGCAGCAGATACGTTGTTTGTGATTATCCAAACCCAACACCTTCCCTAATGAGAAAGGAAGCAATAAAATAGAACAGTGGACAGGCCAGCTGTGCTAATCAGTCCTGGTAGGAGTCTTGCCTTCCAAGAGAAGCTGGAGTCCATTAATTCCAACATCTCCTCTACTTGGAAATTAACTTTCCTGGGACTTCAGGAAGAGTAGTAGCTCTTTATATACTCAGTACTGGTCTTATGCATTGTTAGTTAGGAGGAGTTGAATAGTTTCGTATACCATATCTATTCACAGAGGTTTTCTAGGGGCCTTTATTTCTTCCTGTTGTGTTATAAGAGAACCAGATGAGAGGTCAATAATGTTTTTATGGTAACAGCTTTTCATTTTAAGCTTACCTATTCTTTTATTTAAAAATAGTGGCTAATGCCCTCCTGCCTTCTTCTTTCTCAGTGCCCTTCCCGAGTACTGAAACTTGTCATCTTTCCTTTGGTCTTTCAATGTCTAATATCTTCTTCTTTTAATCAATTCTCCTGGCTATATTAACCTGACTTTTCAGAATTTTCACTGTTTTCCCTTTACCAGCAGCATAACTCAACAGTATGTCCAGAGAAGTCTGCATGCTCACTTAAGAGATAAGCTACCTATAATTTGCTTATAATAATTTTGAAAGCAGTGATCCGGGAAATGATATAAAAAGAAACAGAACAGGGACTAGAGAGACAATATAAGAGGTAGGGTGCTTGTCTTATGTGTAGCTAACCCTTGGATCTAATCCCTGGTACCACCTAAGGTCCCCTAAGCAATGCCAAAAGTGATCTGTGAGCACAGTTAGGAATAAGCCCTAAAACCCACCAGTTATGGCCCACAATGCAAAACAAAGGTAAAATCAAAATGATCACAATAACCTAATTTTAATTCATTCTAATTATAAATTGCTTCCTTAACTGGTAAAACCACTCAGGAACTAAGAACTGAACATAAGTCCTAATGTGTTTCATTCTTTTGTCCACAGGAGTAAGTTGGACATAGAAGAATAAAGATGAGAATCATTGACTCATGAGATATGTGGCAAATGATTTATATAACTTGGTACTTCAAACTCTTGATAAACTTAACCCTTAATTGTCTTTTCCCTCCTTCCTCCTAGAGAGACATAGCACTTACTATACAGAAAAGCTCACTTCTTTTTTTTTTAACTGCAGCAATCTTCTAGGTTTTTATACATTTTTTTTCTTTTTAATGTCTCCAAGAATGACTCCTCATTCTTGCTGCCAAATTTATTTTTATGGTTTATTTCAAATGATAACTGTAAAATTCTCTTCACAAGTTTCAAAAATTAACACTTCTCTCTAGTATTCTTTGGATTTCTCTCAGACCCTGTGTATACTATGCTGTGAAATTTCACATTTGCTTATTTGTCTTCCCTAAAATACTAAGCATCTTGAGAAAATCACAATCCTCTTCCCCATCTGTCTTTTGCATGCTTTATATAATGCTTGAGTACTTTGCTTAATAAATACGTGTGAAATAAGATAAAAAATAATATATATATTATTAAGTGAGAGAGACAATATTTCACCAATGAAAGATTGACTTTCAAAGAAGAAAACTTATCACCTAAAAAAAAAAACCTCAAGTACATGCACCAAATCCTCAGTTCCAGTTCAGTGCTTTGCCTACTTTAAAATTGAATTTTCTTATTTGAGGAAACCTAGAAGCTTCTGGGTGACTAAACTGCTTCTATACTTAATATGTCCTTGTTAGGTTAGACAAGCTGGGCTATTCTGAGCTCAGCCATTCCAATATCTCATCACATTTTTCTTGATTTATTTCTTCAGTCTAATGTACTTCCTTTCAGTTTCATTAATTTTTTTCTATATAATTTCTTTTTATCATCTCTTTCTTCCAGAGGGCTTTATTTGCTCATTTTCTTTTGGTATCAGATCAATTTTTAATTTGTAGCTTCTGTTTCTGTGTCATTTTTAGGATTTAAAATTGCATTCTCTGTTCTTGTTATCTCAAACCACAAAAAAAGCAATTGAATTTGTAATTCCAACAAACATAAAATTAAAATAAGAGCATACAAAAAAGATAAAGCCACAGGGGAGGCAAGGAAATTATGAGCATAAGCAAGAAAATAAGGAAGAAAGTTCCACAGGGTCCCAAAGCAATGACTATGTTTAAGAAATTCTGGTGAAGGGAGAGATTGGACAGCAGCTACTTGCACATAAATCACTCTTCTTTCCTTCTCTAGTTCTTTTTTTTTTTTTTTTTTGGACTAACAAAACCCTAAGGCTCACTGTCAAATAATAGGCTACACCAGACTCAGAGTTATTTTTTCTTGTTCAAGCCAAAACCTAGATTCTCCATATGCAAACTCCGGAAGATCACCTTGAGTTGTCTTTTCCTCTGGAGGAAGTTTTTGTTCCAAAAAGAAATTTGTTCTGAGGGCCATTCATCCAAGTGTCCATAAACAGTAGATACCTTTACATTATCACTGCTTTGTATATAACAGGTTCTCATTACACACTGACCAAAAGTCAAAACTAAAACTTATTAAAGGAGTTCAGTGAATGAAAACAAACTATTCCCTGGTAAGCCATGTTATCCTACCCTACGCACTCTGTAATATCAAATATTTCCTAACAGTGGTGCCCAACTTTCACTTTGCTCTCATTTCTAGGAACCCACATCTCACTTCTAGGATCCCAGTAAACATTAACATTGTGAGGTTAAATGGACGTTTTTTCACTGGAACATTCAGTTCTTCTTACAAATCTTTTTTAATCTCATGATCTTAGGAATATGAATATTACACAGGGTACAAATAAATAGTTAATAAGTATGAGAGGGGCAGAACGTTGTTTTGAATCAGTTAGCTAAGCAAGAATGTTAATTCTAATTTTATTACTTAGCAAGTGTGGCCATAAAAGATTATCAGTTTCTTTGATGGGTTAGTAATATATAATACACTCAATAAATGACATATTTAACCTAAAAGGTTATGTGATAACTATTTCTGCATGTTAACAATATTTACCATATTTATATGCTGTAGAAATTAGAATGTTTTTCATAATCTGTATCATTGGAGATGTGTCAGCTGTTCACCTTTGTACTCCTCTCCTCACAGTGGTTATAAAATTGAGGATACCTTTTATTTATAATTATTCATGTTTAAAATCAAGAAATGATGACTTGTGAAATGATAATCACTGCAGCTTTTTGGAACTCTTTAGTGGTAAGCACAACTTTAGAACTAAATTTTCTTTTTTTTTCTTTATTTAAACATTTTGATTACATATGTGTTTGTGATTAGGTTTCGGTCATGTAAAGAACACTCCCTTCACCAGTGCAACATTCCCACTACCAATGTCCCATGTCTCCCTCCCTCCCACCCCACCTACACCTGAACTCCAGACAAGCTTTGCAGTTCTCTCATTCAGTCACATGATTATGGTAGTTTTCTGTGTAGTTATTTATATAACAGCACTCACCACTCTTTGTGGTGAGCTTCATGAAGTGAGCTGGCAGTTCCAGCCCTCCTCTCATTGTCTCTGATGATTGCTGCAAAAATGGCTTTTATTTTCTTTAAAACCCATAGATGTGTGAGACTATTCTGTATCTCTCTCTCTCTCCCTCTGACTTATTTCACTCAGCATGGTAGATTCCATGTACAACCATGTATAGGAAAACTTCATGACTTCATCTCTCCTGACAACTGCATAACATTCCATTGTGTATATGTACCACAGTTTCTTTAGCCATTCGTCTGTTGAAGGGCATCTTGGTTGTTTCCAGAGCCTGGCCATAGTGAATGGTGCTGCAATAAATATAGGTGTGAGGAAAGGGTTTTTGTATTGTATTGTTGTGTTCTTAGGGTATATCCATAGGAGTGGAATAGCTGGATCGAATGGGAGCTCAATTTCCAGATTTTGGAGGAATCTCCATATCGCTTTCCATAGAGGTTGGACTAGACAGCATCCCCACCAGCAGTGGATAAGAGTTCCTTTCTCTCCACATCCCCGCTAGCACTGATTATTCTCATTCTTTGTGATGTGCGCCAATCTCTGTGGTGTGAGGTGGTATCTCATCGTTGTTTTGATTTGCATCTCCCTGATGATTAGTGATGACATTTTTTCATGTGCCTTTTGGCCATTTGCATTTCTTTTTTATCAAAGTGTCTGTTCATTTCTTCTCCCCATTTTTTGATGGGGTTAGATGTCTTTTTCTTGTAAAGTTCTGTCAATGCCCTGTATATTTTGGATATTTGCCCCTTGTCTGATGGGTGTTGGGTGAATAGTTTCTCCCACTCGGTGGGTGACTCTTGTATCCTGGGCACTATTTCTTTGGAGGTGCAGAAGCTTCTCAGTTCAATGTATTCCCATCTGTTGATCTCTGCTTCCACTTGTTTGGAAAGAACTAAATTTTCTTACATGACATGAGTGTCTTGCATTTGAAAGAGAAAAGTCAAAGATCCCATATTCATATTCTCCCTTTATAAATGCACAATCAAGGTGGGTTGCAGAGACTAATTTATTGCTCATAAAGAGTCAACATTCAGTTCCCCATGTATCCAGGCCTCCACTAATGTTCTAAGATGAGAATGTGCTCTTGATCACTTGCTTTATTTTCTTTCTCTTAGAGAGATTCCCCCAAAGTTAGAATCATCCATGAATGTCATGTATTCATTCGACAAATTTTGTATTTGGAGTCCTGTGCTTTCCTTCCATAATCTGCTCTTGGCAAAGAAACAGGTTCGCTATTAAAATATTAATATGAGGGATCGGGTGGTGGCGCTGGAGATAAGGTTCCTGCTCTAACCTAGAACGGACCGCAGTTCGATCCCCCAGTTCCCCATATGGTCCCCCGTGCCTGCCAGGAGCGACTTCTGAGCGAATAGCCAGGAGTAACCCCTGAGTGTCACTGGGTGTGGCCCAAAAACCAAAAAAAAAACTATATTAATATGAAATTCAACCAATGTAGTTTTCTTTTCTCAGGTTATTTACATTTTGAATTATCCACCAAATGAAGAAGTAAATATTACTTTCTCAAATCAAATAAATAACATTATCAAAGAGAATGAAATGTTCCTTTGAGTCACCCCTAGATTTTGTCTTTTTAATCTTTAGGCACATGTCTAGAAGACACTTTCTACTATGTTTACGAACAAGCATAGCCTACTTACAACTAACTCAGTTTTTATCTCTACCATAAAATTAATAGCAGGCTATATTTTTTTGCATGGTAACAGCAAAGAATGAAATTTTGGCATGAATGAGTCAAAGAGACTACTACTTTTCTACTGCTATTTCACTATTCATTCACCTTCTCTACCTTCCTCTAAAATGTATTGAGCATCTGCCAATAAATTTATTGAGCATCTTTACCACAGATTTTGAAATAAAGAGTCAACATTATTGAGTTAATGAGTTAATGACCTCAACTGTCATGAGATCACTATTATACAGAAAGTTGATTCATTTTCAATTTTATTCAGGATATAAGATTAATATAATTATCTGCATTTTTCACTTAGTAGTACTTTTGCTTAACCCATGATCCTCATATAAGAACTGTTATTGACCCCAGTTTCTTTCTCACCCTCCCTGATGCCCTCTTCCCTCCCACACAACCTCCCCTGCCTGCTTCTGGGGCAGGCATTTTACTTCACTCACTCACTCACTCACTCACTCACTCACTCACTCACTCACTCACTCACTCACTCTCTCTCTCTCTCTCTCTCTGTCTCTTCTTTTTTGACACTATGGTTTGAACAACTGTTTATAAGGAGTGCTCCTGGGAACATTAGTGGTGGGAAATGTGCACTAGTGAAGGTTGTTGTACATTATAGGACTTAACTCAATCATGAACAACTTTTTCAGGGGGGGCTATTTTGAATTACCTTATAATCACAGTATTTAAAAAAAAGAACTGTTATTGAGCAGGATCCACACTTCTAAGATGATTCACTCTAGGCTCAGGCCTGCTGGGGAGATAGAGAATGAGCCACGAAAGGAGAAACCATCACAACACACTATTCATATTTTAAGTAGTTATACTTTGAAATCTAGAAATAAAATTTCAATTCATATCATCAGATATATTTTGCTCTTACCTGTGAGAAAAAAGTTCATATCACAAAAAATAAGTGATGAATGCTACTTTAAATCCTTTCTCCACTGAAATAATAAGAGATACAATAAGTGGACAACTGGAAGGTTGGCTAAGAAATAAGGCTTTAAAAAAACATTACATTAATTACTACAAAAGTCTTGCTTATACTTCTGCCATATTTGCTTCTGCTAATAAGATAGGTTAGGGAAAGTGCCATTATGTGACTACATTTACAGAGATTTCAAGAGAAGCTTTCTTTATTAAATATTGCTAACAATTATAAATGATATTAACAAGTAACAATAAATGAAATATTTGTGCCATAAACCATTTATTCTATCCTTTGTATCTACCACAAATCCTAAGAATGTTATTAATCAAAAGCTATCTATCCTTTATGCCTTTATGTCTTATCCCAAATGTCACTTCTATAAATTCCTTGATTTTCTTTCCTTTATAAATTCCCAAGTTATTTACTCCCTTATGGGCATCTTATATTATAGGGCATCTTATGTATGCCCTATAATGAGTCACTATTTTCTTATAATTAATTTATTTTTTAAAATATTTCCCCAAGGTCTATATGGATAATCATAGCCTCAATCTTCTTATCATTTTATCCTCAGAAGTCTAGAAAATACCAAAAAAAATGTTACATGCAGTTTATAAATGAAAGAAGGCAGAAGGAAAAGAAGGAAGGGAGGAAAGAATGTTTCAAATAGTAGGGCAGCCAACTGTTCAATTTAGAAATTCAAAATGCAATCATATGGACTGTACTTTTGAAAATAGTTCTCTTATGACTGGGATTTCACCAACTCCTTCCTGTACTTATTGAATTGTTGAAAATAATATAAAATAGTGTTATTTCCTCCTCTGATTCCTCTAGGAGATGAAGATACAAACTGTAGAATTCAAATAGCTGAAGCCAAAGTGGTTCTCCTTGGTTTTATGTCATTGTTTTGGAGTTAGCCCAGCTATCCACACTATACCATCTGCACTGTATCCTACAGTTTTTCACTTTCCCATCTGATTATTGCCTGTACTGTGATTCTCTACTCTTTTCCTGACTCATCTCCCAAAGTACAGATGATTATCCTCATTCTAACAGAAGCAGGAAAGTGTGTGGATCACTCAAAGGAAAGGATTGTCCAAATATTGTCTCTACATTTCAAACACATCATGTAGATTTTCAGAATTCACCAACTCCTCAGAAAACTAAGAATTCTTCTATAAGTGGCAGCCCCAAATTGGAAACCACAGCTGTTTTTAGCAATTAATTCATTGCCTTTCAGGTGCCAAAAATATCACCTATAATAGTCTCCAGGGTTCAAAGAAAGAGGAAAGCAGGAAAAAAATTAAAAACAAAGAACAAGTTGAGGATAAAGGTAATATGAAGCTTCTTCAGTCACATAAATTATTATTAAGAACAACTAGAAGGACTAAAACAACACTAATAGCTTAAGTAAGGACTAGCATTCAATAACAATGAATAATTCAGGGTCTAATATCTCTTAGAAGAAAGGAAGATAGTGTTTATATTTTACAAAATAAAAAATAAAAACTATAGGCTGGGAGTGATAATAGAGCAGGTATAACGTTTGCATTGGATGAGGTTGACTTGGGCTTGATCCCAGGCATCTGATAGAGTTGCCTGAACCATACCGGAATGAGCCCTGAGCATTTTTGTGGCCCACCTCTGAAACAAAATAAAAGTCCCACAAAACTCAAAGAATTTAAGTGAATTGTTTGAATTCTTACAGATAAACCTAAGTTTTAATACAAGTCATCAAAGTTCTTATTGCTTTTATGATTCAAACAGCACTACCCCTGATTTATTTTGATTTTTCTTACTAATTCATCTTACTGGGAAATCTGCCCTTTCCAGTTCTCTATGAGTCTAAGTAGGGTTATTAGGATTTCACTGTTAGTTTTGGTAAGAGAGTCTCAGGCCAATATATATTAAGAATTTTACCTGTCCCATGTATAAACTAGTTTTTGGAACTCATAAGAAAGCAGTCTGGCTTATCTGACTCAGTCTGCATCCTGGATTCTACTTTCTCCAATTCCTTCCCTAGGCATCATGGAGTTTAACAACAGTCAAAGAAATCTTTCTTTTTTCATTAGTATTTATTGTTTAAAAGAGATATTATTGTTTTAAAACACTATGAATGCTTTACAAGTATAATTTCATGCTTTTTAAAATGCATGCTTTTATACATGTACTCCACCTTAAGTATAAATTAACTTAATTGACAGTACATTTGCTGTCCTCTACCCCTTCTTTTCACTCTGGTAATATAAGTTCTCAAGTCAAAAGTCAACTGTTTACTTTAGTTCTACTTTTAATTTGTTCTCTTGTTTAGTTATCGTTATTTTATGTCCTATATATGAATGAAGTCACTTGGCATTTGTCATTTTTCTCCTAATTTATTTCAATTAGTATAACTTCTCTCCAGTTCCATTCATGTCATTGCAAATGGTAATATTCCTTTTTTATTAAGTTAAAACATTCTACTTTGTATATATATTTTTATATGTACACACATCTTCTTTATCACCTCAGCTGTCACTGGGTACTTGGATTGTTTCCATGTCTTGGCTATGATAAGAAATACTTAAATATCAGAATAAATACATGTTTTAATATACTTGTCTATGTTTCTGTATTTGTTGAATAAATATGTGAGTGGAATTTTTTTGTTCCCCACCCCTTTTTGTTGATTTTTGGTTTCTGGGCCACACCCAGCAGTGCTCAGAGGTTTCTCCTGGCTCTGTGCTCAGAAATCGCTCCTGGCAGGCTCGGGGAACCATATGGGATGCTGGGGATTGAACTTGGGTCCATCCCGGGTCAATGTCATGCAAGGCAGATGCTCTATTGCTGTGCTATTGCTCCAGTCCCAGAATTTCTTGATAATGTGTTATATTTTGAATTTTTGAAGACATTTTCATGACTTGCATAGAACTGGACCAATATTCATTCCTACTAACAGCAAAAGTTTTTCTATTCTCCACATTCTTAATGTACAACTTCTTTCTGGTCTCTTGATATGTGCTATTCTCGTAGGTATGAAGTGTAATCTCAATGAAGTTTTGACTTGCATTTTTTCTGATAATCAGAGATGATGAACATTTTTTCATATGCCTGTTAACCATCTATAGGGCTTATTTGGTGAATTGTTTATTCAGCTCTTCTCATTTTTCAAAGGGTTTATCTGTATTTTTGGCATTGTGTTTTGTAAGTTCTTTCTATAACTTGAATATTGCTCATTATCACATGTATGGGGGATCTATATATAATTCTCCCATTCAGAAAAATATATTTATATTTCCATTTGAACAATAATTCCTTTTACCACACAGAATGTTTTCAGTTTAATGTAATCACTTTTGTTTATTTTTACTTCCCTTACAGTTGGAGCCAAGAGCCCTAGACATCACTGAAACCAGTATCATAGAGTATATGGCCTATGTTTTCTTCTATGTATCTTAAAGTTTCTATGTATTTCAAAAATTTACATTACATTTTATATCTAACAGCCTTATCTGATTGTTTTTGTTTGTTTGTTTGTTTGTTTTTTGGGCCACACCTGGCAGTGCTAAGGAGTTACTCCTGGCTCTATGCTTAGAAATCACTTTTGGCAGACTTGGAAGACCATATGGAATTCTGGGGACCGGACCCGGTCCATTCTGGGTCAGCTATGTACAAGGCAAATGCCCTAATGATGAGCTGTAGCTCCAGCCTCATGTCCTTCTCTGTTTTGAGTTAATTTTTATATAAAACAGTCGTCCAATATCATTTCTTTTGAATGTGACTGTCTAGTTTTCCTAGTATTACTTAATAAAGAAATGTTGAGGACCCCTCTCTAATTTCTCATCTTCAGTACCCCAAAGAAAATTGGTGCCTAAAACATCTGGGCTATAGTGAAAAACACTCATCTCAGAGGCCCTAACAACTATAAGAAGACTGCAGGCAATGGAAAATCTGTTCCATAAAGCAAATCTCCAAAAATCTATGACCAATAATATATTCATCATATATCAATAAAATATTGAACTTTGTAAGAGGGAGTTGAAAAAGTAAAACTAATCATGAGAATAAATAAAGGGCTACTAAATAATATAAGCAATATGGATTGGTGGTAGATAATATTTTACAAAATTGTTTCTAATACATGTGCTTTTATACAATTTTGGCATTTTCCCAGTGGGAAGTTTGTGGGTCTGGTAGATAGCTCAAGGGTCAATTTGAGCAGTGACATCATATGGCCCCCAAAGCACAGAGGAATATAGTTCTGGAGACCCCTAAGGACTATTAGATATTGCTCTGGAGTACCTTGAGCGCCACAAGGATATCTCTAGTGGTCACTGACATCAGGCCTGGCTTTAAACTGCCCGGTAGTCATGAACCACTAGGAGTAGCCCCTAGGACCCCTAAGCATAGTTCCCTCAATTCTCCCAAATGTTAACTTCCTCTCCACTCAGTTAGCTGCTAGATTTTATGACAGCCTCAATAAACAGACCATGGATAATATGGTGCCCTATGACATCTACAGTTAACAAGTGGTGCTGAGGATCCAACCCAAGACCTCCAACATGCAAAGCATATAGTTCAGTTCATCAAATTCTCTCTGGCCCTCCATAGCTAATTTTAATACATAAGTCATCCATTTATCAGTTCCTTCCTTTATCAATTCTTTCCATATATTAAAGGGCCTGTTTCAAAGGCAACACAATAGGTGAACTCTGCTGGTGGGGAAAGAGACTGAAAGGGACATGGATTGGGGTCCTTGATGAAGGGAAGTGGGTATATTGGTGAGGTATATATTGTGGGAATTATTGGAAACTGTCATTTCATAACAGTATTGTAAATCATAAAACATTAGTCAATTAAAAACATTTTAAAAATAAATAAAATGGGGGCCAGTGAGGTGGTGCTAGAGGTAAGGTGTCTTCCTTGCAAGTGCTAGCCAAGGAAGGACCGCGGTTCGATCCCCCGGTGTCCCATATGGTCCCTCCAAGCCAGGGGCAATTTCTGAGTGCTTAGCCAAGTGTAACCCCTGAGCATCAAATGGGTGTGGCCCCCAAACCAAAACCTAAATAAATAAATAAATAAAATGAAAAGATCCTGCTTACTTAAGTGTTGTACAGAATGTTAGTTAATCATAACAGGAAACTGAGCAGAGCTTAGTGTTCAAAATGTTTTCATTTCCTGAAAAGTACCTGACTAGACAGCAAAAGGGGAGACATTACCATTTTGTCAAAGTTTACAGAAGCTCTGGGCATACTTGCCTCACATTTCAGAAGTAACTAATTCAATATATCTCAGAATGTGATATACATTGAGTAAAATCACTTGATATATGACTCAAAAAAATAAAGTTGCCTAGAATCCACTCTAGACATACCAAATCAGAGCATCTGGCATTGAGAATGAGCAACTGATTGTACTTAAGTTTGAGAACAGTTGACCAACAGTGTCAATAGAGGATCTACAAGTTGTTGCCTAATACAGCTTCACCTATATCTCTACAAAAGATGCTACTAGCTGACTCCAAGCCACCAAGGAATGGTGTAAAACAAATTATGCATATATATAAATAGTGTAAACATTTTAAAGTGCCAATACTGAAGACCAGAATTGAAATGAATAAATCCCTGCCCCCGCATCAGATAAGAAGAAAGCAAACCTATTTTTCCCTTAAGAAAGAACCAAGGAGGTTAAAAGTATTTGTTATCAAAATATAATTTTTCAACCTTGGTATGGCACATTCAGATTCTTGTCAGCTTAAAGACAATAAACAACAGTTATAATAAAGAGGAACTCAGCCCCATGTGCAGCTGGACTGTGACTATTTTATTCTGGTTCCCACCATGCTGAGTCCAGCTGGAACCTTGTGAACTTTTCCTTATCCCACAACTCATTCTTCTTCCAATGAGAATTTTACTCACTTTCTGAATTTTCCTAATCTGGTCAGAGAGTGTGTCTAACAGGCGAGTTTTCAAGAAGTCCATCACCTTGACCACCCGGCCATCAATGTAGCAACTGGAATAAAAATAAAATAAAAATCAGATAAAATCTCAGGAGACTATAAATACATTTCTCTAGCCAGTGGTCTCTGTTGCCTGAGGAAATAGCCCAGGGTTTACTTGGGGATCTCAAAGTATTAAAAGATTTGACTCTGGGTATTTTTCAAACAAATAATAGATTTTTCAAATCTTAATCATTTCCACACTCATTTGTGGATTAATATTGTATTTTTTTCTCTCTCACTATTTTTCATGTGAAACTGCATTGCTTTTTCTATGGGATATCATAGGAATTGGGCAATGAGGAAGTTTATTTTTCCTTGAGAAAAACGAATTAAGTCATATCCTATGCCACACCTACACCATACTTTAAAGTAATAATACTATATGTAAGAAAATATGTCCAAGCATTTGATAGTTTCCATGCCTTTAAATAAGAAAACAAACACCAACTGCATAAACTTGCTAAAGTGCAATGAGTTGGTCTCCAAACTCAATTCTCAGAGCAAATGCTTAGTAGCTAACATTCTCTGATTGTCCCAGAATAAACAGATCAATGGATGCAGGAATCAATGAATTACTAAACTGGACACATTAAAATACAAAAACCCTCTTCTGAAATAATAAGTATGACATTCACTAGTAAAGTAGCAACTGTATTTTATTTCAATAAGGTGAAACATCAAGTTATAATTCTATATTCTGAACAATTTTACCAAAAAATTGCCTTTTTAGGGACACCCCCTCCACATACAGTATATGTTTGTAAAGATTAAACTGACTCCAGCTTAGGTAACCTTCAGACCTCCATCTTCAGAAGGTTCCAAATTAAGTAAGTTTAATTAAAGTTATTTCTTATGATTCCTGGGTGCTTTAAAAACCCAGTAAGTCTCCTTGACATATGACTAATGATAGATTACTTCATACTTAATAAAATACCAAACCATTAGAACATATTATAGAACTATGAGAAATTTTTCTTGAAAGTTAAATACTGACATAACTATATGATATGCTAGAGTACTTCTATATATTTTAACTTTCACAGTAGATATTCCTGTTAAGTTCTATCCTCTAAGTTTTCCCATTGGCCACTCTCACTACTTTGACATTTTCTGTAGAAGTCCATGTTGAAGTCATTTGTATGGTGTGAGTAGTATAAGTTTTGGAGCCAGAGAGATATCTGAGTTCTAAATCCAAATGAGCTATTTGCTATCTATGTAAGTTTGAACAAATTACTTGGCCTCTCTAGGTCTCAGTTTTTTCATTTTAAAAAAGAATGAAAAATATCTACTTCTCAAAATTAAT
Organism: Crocidura indochinensis; assembly: GCA_004027635.1. NCBI lineage: Eukaryota > Metazoa > Chordata > Mammalia > Eulipotyphla > Soricidae > Crocidura > Crocidura indochinensis. Next base: position 16,093 of record PVKC010019941.1, read on the forward strand.
TGAAGATCAGGAAGATAACAAACATAAAATATCTGACATGCAATGGATCCTCAACAACTCAGTTCTTTTTTTTTTTTTTGTTTGTTTTTTTTGGGGTCACACCCGGCAGTGCTCAGGGGTTACTCCTGGCTCCATGCTCAGAAATTGCTCCTGGCAGGCATGGGGGACCATATGGGGCACCGGGATTCGAACGGATGACCTTTTGCATGAAAGGCAAACGCCTTACCTCCATGCTATCTCCCGGGCCCCAACTCAGTTCTTTTCTAATTTATCTATTTTTCAACAAAAATAAGATTAAAAAGAGAATTGGTGAATTAAATTAGTATATAATTCTAAAACTGGAATTCTTTATGACGCGGATGCATGCTTTTTGAGTGATATTTTGTAGTTACTAACATTAGTGAATACAATAAAGGTATGTCATAACATTTTAATTAATTCCTGGAACTGATGCTAGACTCAGACACAATAGGTATTTATTAGGTGCAATACACAGCATCAGGCAAATGCTGGTTAGCTACCTTATAACTTCTTCCAATTAGTATTCCACTATCAGCATCTTTGATTTTATTAAAGATCATTATTAGATGACATACAACACCAAGATAAGCACACTAAAGCAAATAGTGTAAAATTAAAAGATAATTTATGTGCATGAATTTACATATTTATATATAGTATGTTTTGGGGGCATACCCACTGGTTTTCAGGGCATATTCCAGGCTCTGCATTCAGGGATCACTCCTGGATGTTTAGGACAACCAAGGATGAAACGTGGGACAGTAGCATGCAAGGTAAGCTCCTTCCTTATCCTCCACACTATCTCCCTAGTCTAATTTATGCAATAGTGATCTAATACAACTATAGATATGAGTCCTAGGAATTATATCATACAGTGACAAGGTATATGATGAAATGTAAATTAGTATTATTTTATGTCTTACTCAATGATTCAATATCTTAATTTCTCTTTGTTAGCTTCCAGTAACTATTTTAAACATCAGTGCTCATGATTTTTTTTCTAGTAACACGTATCAGTCAATGTTGAGATAAAAATATCAAGTACACTTTTTTCAATATATACGTTTCCCTGGGAACATTCTCATATCCCACATACTCTATGACCCCAATTGAGAATCCTTCTCTCTTCTGCTCTATCACTTATTTCTTTATACTCCATTTTTATGTATTATAAATATTAATATAAATACTTATATTATATATAAGTTTTTATATATAATATATATTAAATATATAATATAAATATTTATATTTGTACAGAATACAAAGCATACAAAACTTAGATTTAGAAACCAGTTCAGACAGAATAGGCCATGATGGCAAAAAAAAAAAAAAAAGGGAGAAGTTTGAGAGTGTTTCTGAAACCCCCCCCAAAATGAGAAAGATAATAAAAATAAACAGAACTAAATGCAGAATCCTTAGTGGGGGCATCTGAAAAAGTTCATTGGAGAACCCAGCACCATAACCAGGAGATTCTCTGTTACAAAATAAGAGACAGTGGCCACTTGAAATTTAAGAAGTGGAGTGCTGACCCCAGGGAGGCAAGAAGCATACATATACCACTGCTCCATGAAAACTTGCCATAGGAAAAGGTAGTGGTTAACTTCATAAAACAGTGCTTAAAATTCTACTCTTACAAAACTGTTCTGGAGGCAATACATCCAGGGCTGCATAAATAGCAGGCAATCATAGTCAGCCCCTGCAAATTAGCAGGGGCCACTAAAGCTTTTCCCTTGCAATTGGTAAACAACCAAGTTCACCTTTGAAAGCTAAAGACAGAATAGTAGAGGACTGAGTTCATACAATAATAGCTACATACTCCAGGTGACACAAAACCAGCCCTCTCCCAAGTGACATCTGACAGCAGTCAGTGGGATGAAGGGCTAGAGTCAGAAAAGGCTGACTTAATCTACAGAAAAGAGGGAATCAACAAATCACCGCCAGCTATACTTTTAGGCCTTATTTGAGCAATCGAATATTTGGCTTGTTGAATTTAGAGTTAGATCACAAGATGCTTCTCAGGTAGGTTTGAACCTGACATTATAAAGATTGTCAGGGACTGGCAAATGCAACTACCCTAGGTGATAGCAGGTTTTATTAGAATTATAGGTATAGTTGAATACTCCTGATCATAGGCCCCTATTTGCTGGCTAAACCTGTGGGATATTACCACTATAACCACTGCCAGGCAACAACTGACTGAATTCTGGAATGTAGATTTGGTCTGTCTTTCCTTAGCTGATTCAGTAAGCTTATGTCTGGAAATTCTCAGCACCTGTCTAGGGTGACACAATCTCAGAGCCACAATCTCTGGGTGGAAGGGTGGAATCAGTGAGAGAAAACCCCATATTACCACCCAAATCTACAAAAAAAAAAAAATAGTCAACCCAGATCCTTACTACTAGCTCTCACATTGCACCAGACAAAATTGAAGTGAAGGAAGTCACCATCACTGGACAAAAAGTAAAGTCTAGAAAGGAGCCCCCCAATCACAAGATCTCAAATTCCTGATGAAGATGTCAAAGTGTTAATGGTAAGATGCTCCCAAATTAAGGAAAGTAATTGAACGCTTTGCCAAGAAATGTGTAAGAGAAATGTTTCATTAGAAGTCACTGAAATGAAGCACATAGACAAAGGGGGTTCAGGGTTCAGAAGTAGGAGGACATTTGCTGAGGAACTAATCAGTAAGTTTAAAGATAAAGCATAGAAAAAAGCACATGAAACCACACACACACA
>PVKC010019942.1:0-18846 GCA_004027635.1 Crocidura indochinensis
TTTTTCAATTTCATGAAAGAGTCTGGCTAGGATTGATAGAAGTTCCTCTTGAAAGGTTTGAAAGAATTCATTTGTAAGTCCATCTGGGACTGGGCTTTTCATTTTGGGCAGACATTCGATTACCATTGTAAATTCCTCAATAGTGATGGGGGTGTTTAGATATGCTACATCTTCCTTACTCATCCGTGAAAGGTTATGAGTCCAAGAATTTATCAATTTTTCCCATGTTCTCATGTTTAGTGGCATAGAGTTTCTCAAAGTAGTCTCTGACTACCCTTTGAGTATCTGCAAATCTGTAGTGATCTCCCACTTTTCATTTCTAATCTGGTTTATCAAGTTTCTCTCTCTCGTTCTTTGTGAGTTTTGCCAATGGTCCATCAATCTTGTTTTTTTTTTTTTCCAAAAAAACAACTTCTGCTTTTGTTGATCATTTGAACTGTTTTTTGGAATTCCACTTCAAGATTTCTGCTCTACGCTTGTTATTTCCTTCTGCCTCCCTATATTTGGTTCCTTTTGTTGATCATTTTCTAATTTTAAAAGCTGAATCATTAAACTATTCAGGTATGCCCTTGTTCCTTCCAGATGTGTGCTTACAAAGCTACACCTTTTCCTCTCATTACTGATTTAGCTGTGTCTCATAGATTCTGATAGTTTGTGTGTTCATTATCATTTTTTCCAGGAAAGTATTGATTTCCTCTATGATTTCATCTCGAACCCACTGGTTGTTCACTAGAAGGTTATTGAATTTCCAGTTGTTAAAATATTTCTTCTGTGTCCCTTTGTAGTTCACATCTAATTTCAGAACTTTGTGGTCAGTGAAGGTAGTTGCAAAATTTCTATCCTCTTGATTTTATGGTGGTATGCTTTATGTTCCAGCCTGTGCTCTATCCTGGAGAGTGACCCATGTACATTGGAGAAGAATGTATATCCAGATTTTTAGGATGGAGTGTCATATATGTATATATATGTATATATATGTTATAATATATATCTTAGTCATCTTTCTTCCATTTTTCTTTTCAGGGCAAGTATATTTTTTTTGGTTTTTGTCTGGTTGACCTATCAAGTGTTGAGGTCTCCAACAATTACTCATACTGTGTGTTATTATGGATGTCTTTATTCACATTTGTCAATAATTGTATTAGATAATTTGCTGGTCTCTCATTGGGTGTGGATATGTTTAGTAGTCTGATTTCTTCCTGCTGCACATATCCCTTTATTAGTATGAAGTGTCCATCTTAGTCCCTTACAACTTTTCTGAGTCTAAAGTTGGTGTCATCAGATAGTAACATGGCCTCCACCAGATTTTTCTAAAGGTGTTGTTTGCTTGGATGATTTTCCTCTAACTTTTAATTTTGAGCCGAAGTTTGCTCTGATTATTCAGTTTTATTTCTTTTAGGCAGTAGAAGGTTGGTTTCATCTTTTTGATACATTTCACCACGCTGTGTCTCTTTTTTGGTGCATTTAGTCCATTGACATTGAGGGAGATGATTGTCATAGGATTTAATGTCATCTTTGTGGTTATGTTTGGTGTTTTTGTTGGTTTGTCTTGTCTTTGGGGGGGTATTGTCCACACCCGTTTGATGCTCAGGGGTTACTCCTGGCTAAGGGCTCAGAAATTGCCCCTGACTTGGGGGGACCATATGAGACGTCAGGGGATCGAACCGCGGTCCTTCCTTGGCTAGCTCTTACAAGGAAGACACCTCACCTCTAGCACCACCTCACTGGCCCTGGTCTGTCTTGTCTTAAAGTATACCTTTCAGTTTTTCCTTTAAGGCTGTTTTTGCATACGTGAAGTTTTTGAGTTGTTGCTTATCTGTGAAGCTATGTATCCTTCCTTCAAATCTAAACTTGAGTTGAGCTGGGTACACTATTCTAGGTGAAGTCTCCATTTCATTCAATCTTGTCACAATATCCCACCACTGTCTTCAGACCTTAAGTGTTTCTTGTGACATGTCTACTGTAAATCTTATGGATGCTCCTTTCAATGTAATTTCCCTTTTTTTATCTTGCTGCTTTCAGCATTCTATCTCTATCTGTAGAATTCATCATTGTGACTAGGATGTGTCTCTGAGTCTCTTTTAGCTGGGACTCTTCGGGCATACAGGATTTGATTGCATGCAGTCTTTAGTTCTGGGAACTTCTCTGTGATGATGTCTTTGACTCTTGATTCTTCCTGTGAATCCCCTTTCTGGGCCTCTGGGACTCCAATGATTCTTATGTCGTTTCTGTTGAATTTATCAAAGACTTCTATTTTCATTTGTTCACATTCATTGAGTCATTTTCCTATTGTATGAATTGTTTGCCTTAAGGTTCTTTTCCAGTCTCTTCTGCTGTATGGAGTTGTTCTGTATTTGATCTTCCAGTTCACTGATTCTGTCCTCGGTTGTTGTTACCCTGCTGGAGAAGGTGTCCACTGAGTTTTTCAGTTGAGCTACCATGTTTTTCAGATCTGTTATTTCATATTGGAGTTTTCTGATTTTTTTGTGCTCTTTTCAGCTAGAGCTATATTTTCTTTGATTTCCATGAGGATCCTCTATATTTCTATTATAAACTCCTTATCTGAGAGGTTAATCAGATGGTTAGTACATTTTGTGTCATCAGAGCAATCATCTTCATTCTCTGTGCATGGTTTTTGTCTGTGAGATTTCCCCATTATCATACTTGTGCTGTGATTGTTTTCTGCATGCTATGATGGGGTTCATTCCTTACACTCTGTGAGAGCAATTTTTCTGGGCCCTTCTCGGCCCACTCAGGAGAGGTTCTGGACACAGGACAGTAGAGAAACATGCACAGGCTACACGCACAGTCTCTTCCAACTGTAAAACACACAGCAGGAGCAGATTTTACAGCCTCAGCTGTTTGAACTTGGGTATGTTAGTTTGTGCTTCACCTGGTATGTCCAGACTCAGGATGGTGGCTCGAATCCCCGCATCCCACATGGTCCCCTCTGAGCCTGCCAGGAGCGATTTCTGAACATAGAGCCAGAAGTAACCCCCAAGTGCCGCTGAGTGTGACCCAAAAACCAGAAAATCAAAAAAAAAAGTAGATACATAGATTTAAAAAACTATTTTGTGCCCCCTGGTTTTTTTTTTCCTGCATAGGCATAGTAAAAATTGGGGGCATTAGAGAGAGAATTCCCGTGGCCTAGGATGTACAGGGTCTCTCCACCCTTGAAGTATAGTGTCATGGGATTGACTGTAGACTCCTTGTCTGTTCATTTTCTCCCCCTTCGGTGCTTTTGTGGTGTATGGAAGACTTCCGCTTTGTCATGGGCAATAAAATCAGATCTCTGTATATAGAGACCTTGGTAGCTGCACAGGTCAAGGAGTGGAGCTTATGATGAAACATTTCTTTGTGGTTCTAGGAGTTCTGTTCCTAGAACTGTTCTGTCGTTTTAATCCATCTTCTGTAGTTGGTGGTCATGGTCATTGCACTGATCCTAGGATGGAGCCAGAGATATAGTCTTTTGTTATGTTTCCAGAAGACCTGTTCAGTTGCGATTGTCTCAGTCAGATCTCTGGCATTAGAGACCTTATTTATTGTACAGATCATAGACCAAACCATTGGCTAGAGCTTTGTTGTTGGTCCCAGGATGCATACTATCCAGTTATGGGTTGTAACGTCCAGTCATCTGTAGATAGCGATCTTACTTTTGCACAGATCAAGGGGTGACAAGTCTTCTGATTTTGTCTTATTGTTGGCTGGTGAGGTAGGACAGCCTTCTCTTGGATCAAATTGTTCCCATTTCTCCTTCTCAGGATGTCATTTTAGAACTGGCACATGTTGGTGTCAGAGCAGTTATTAAGGGTGCCCCGGAAGGGATTTGGTTCCTGGAGCTGTTGTGGAGAACTGTGTCATTTCCATGCCAGGGGTCCAGGAATCAAGGCTGGACGGTCGGTGTCTAATTCCCTGGGGTCTAAATTGGGTCCACATGACATGTAATCAAGGTGGGATATGCCCCTGTGTTGTAAAAAAGTAAGAGTTCCTATCCCTAGTAGATAGGAGCTTGTTTATTTACGTGAGATTTCCCCCTTCTTTTAGTATGCCATTGCAGGAAGAAGTGGTGCTACATTATATTGCTGGTGCATTTGGGGGTGGAAAGAGAAGAAAACAGAAATAGGAATATATATATATATATGTATATATATGCTCACATATATATAAACAAAAATATTTTTTAAAAAAAGGTGGGAGCCGGGAGGTGGCGCAGGAGGTAAGGTGCCTGCTGCCTTGCCTAGACGGACCACGGTTCAATCCCCCGGTTCCCATATGGTCCCCCGTGCCTGCCAGGAGCGACTTCTGAGCGCATAGCCAGGAGTAATCCCTGAGCGTCACTGGGTGTGGCCCAAAAACCAAAAAAAAAAAAAAAAGGTAATTAAAGGGGCAAAGTGATGCAGGAGATTACCTTGCAAATGGGGAAAACGGGTTAAGAGGTAGTGTTATATAGGTCTTATACTTATGATAAAAGTACAGACTTCCCCATTGTCTTTTGGGATTTTCTTGTGGGGTGTGGGATCCCAGGCGTCTTTTTATCATACACCCTGGGCTTCTTGAGGTTTAGCAAAGATTTGCTGCTGGGAGGTCTTGGGTAGAGTTCTTGCAGTGGGAATCCTTTTGGACCTAAGTCTTGTATCAAGCCACAGTCCACGTTAGGGAGAGGTGATAAGGAGGACCACATTGCATGAATCAGTAGGGGTGCTGGCTGAATTTCCTTGCTGGGAACAAGGTGTGGGTTGGGTGGGTGTCTCTTCACTTGGGTGCTGGGTACTGGTTTGTTGGGATAGGAGGTCGGTCTTGATCCTAATGGATTAAGAACTTTAGATGAAGAGTTTAAATAAGGTGGGAAATCTTGGGTTGGGATTGAGGGGTAGAAGGATAGTTGGATCTCTGAATGGGGGAGGGGTTAGTATGTGGGAGGGGCTATACAGGCTATAGGTAAGGGTTGTTTATATTTTAGGTTTGTCTCTCAAGGAGGATTATGATCTCTTTGTGCCCATGCCCACATATCCACATATAGACGTTAGCTTAGGTACATATTAATGAAAAGAGATGGAGAGGGTAAGAGATAAGCTGAATACAGAAAGATAAGTAAATATAGTACGTGTAAGGTAAAGAAAGTAATAGATCAAGATTTGGTTACATATAGGTTTCACATATAGAGTACTAAACATTGTGTTAGTGTTGTCTATCTATATAGGTGTTTATCCTTAGTAGTATTGTCCACAGCACCTAATATATCAGCTTTCCATTCCTATAAATGAAGCAACACTGTGATTTTTATTTGACATGGATTAGATTGATGATAATGAGGAGGAAAAGGTAGAAGAAGAGGGAGAAAAGAAGAGAGAAAAGGAAAAGAAAAGAGAGTTGTGAGAAGAGAGGAGGAAAGAGCAAGAGAATGTTAGTTTGCTTGAACATGTTCAATGAGTATGCCCTACAGTATAAGTCTGTAGGTTATAGTTGATGCTTCGGTGGTCTGGCTGGTCACACGCTTCAGGTTCTAAAAGAGGGCATAATCTAGAGATAAGGAGTATGTTAAAGAATTTTCTCAAGACATTTTCATAATGCAAGCTGGATGTGTGGCTGAGCACCGAGTTGCCACACTAGGTTGTCCACCCTTTGTAACTAAGAACCCCTATGGACAGAAAAACTGAGAGGTTACTTTAAATATAATAAGGTTAAGGCATTAAAACATTGTTTTGAAATGTTTCCATTGGATTCAGTAATTTCCCATCGTAATCTTTACTGGTGACCCTGTAAAAGATCCCTAAGAAGTTACTATGGGCCTTTGTAGTGAAAGGTTGACTACATACCTGTTCTCTTTATGCTGCTGTTTCTGCTGTTGCTGGTTTCTTTATGGTATAATGTGTAGTCAGGTTTTGTGTTGTTTCTCCTCCCTTTGTTTCAGGCACTACTCCCCAGTATATGTTGATTATTACAGTGTTTGGTGTTTTTACCCTATTAATCCCTGTTATTTGATCATGGAGTATTTGTTGTATATATGGTATATATTCTAGGTACTTCAGAATACTGCTATCATTCTGTGTTTATCTTTCATCTTCTGGCTTACTTCATTAACATAATATTTTCTAGGTCCATCCACATTGCTGCAAAGTCCATGATTGTATCATTTCTAACTACCGTGTAGTATTCCATTGTGTATAGATATTACATCTTAATGATCCACTCATCTGTAGTTGAACATCAAGGTTGGTTCTAAGACTTGACTATAATACTGAGTGCTGCAATAAGTAGTGGGGTGCACACATACTTTGGGATGAATGTCCTTCCAACTTGGGGGTAGATACCTAGGAGAGCAATTGCTGGGTCAAATGGCAGTTCAATTCTGAGTTCCTTGAGCACCCTCCAAACTGTTTTTCATAGGGGTTGTACTAGGGGGCATTCCCATCAGCAATGGATGAGAGTTCCTTTCATACCACATCCCCACCAACATAGATCGTTCCCATTATTTTTTGATGCGAGCCATCCTCGTTGGTGTAAGGTAATACCTCATTGTTTTGATTTGGATTTCCCTAATGATGAGTGAAGGTGAGCATGTTTTTCATGTGTTTGTTGGCCATCTTTTAGTCTTCCTCGGAGAAGTATCTATTTCATCTCTCCAGTTCTCTATGGTTTTGTTTGATTTGGGGGGGGGGGCTCAGCTTTCTGAGTGCATCCTCTTGATGCCCCACATTATACCTTAGATTCTTATTTTTCTTTTTTAATTAATATCTTTATTTAAACACTGTGTTTTCAAATATGATTGTAGTTGGGCTTCAGTCATGTAAAGAACACCCCCTTCACCAGTACAACATTCCCATCATTAATGTCCCAGTTCTCCCTCCTCCCCACCCCACCCTCACCTGTACGCTAGACAGGCTTTCTACTTCCTTCATTCATTCACATTGTTATGATGGTTCTCAATGTAGGTTATTTATCTAACTGCACCCATCGCTCTGTGGTGAGCTTCATGTCGTGAGCTGGACCTTCCAGCCCTCCTCCCTTTTTGTCTCTGGGAATTATTGTAAAAATTATACCTTAGATTCTTAAGTGGTGCCAAGTGTTTTTCTCTTACAAATAAACGTGGTGCAAAGCTGAAAAGAGGAAATGAAAGAAGATGGGCTAGATAGACAGCACAGGGTGTTTGCCTTAGATGTAGACGATCAATGATTCAAATCCCAGCATCCCATTTTGTCTCCTGAGCCTGCCAAGAGCTATTTCTGAGCATAGAGCCAGGAGTATCCCTGAGCACTTCTGGGTGTGATCCCACCCCCAAAAAAAGAAAGAAGAAAGGCTTGTGTAAAAGTGGCTCTTAGAAATTTTATGGTTGGGTTGGAGAGACAGTAAAGTGAGTAGGATACTTGCCTTGTACTTGACTGACCTGAGTTCTATCCCCTGAAACCCATATGGTCCCTAGTCTCACATATGGTCCCTGGTCACATAAAATGTGACACATTTTATTAAGTATTTATATTTTATGTAAATTTTATTGTTTTTATTTTTTCTTACATTTTTTCTGTACCGAGATTGTTAATACTTGCATCTAAAAATGCACAATTTTTTTGGTCCCCCATTCACAATACAAACCAGGCAAAGGGCCTGGTTTGAGGTGTATATGGGGAGCATTTACTGTACCTCGTCTTTCTATAAAAATGTACAATTTTTGTTTGTTTGTTTTTGTTTTGGGGTCAATCCCTATGGTGCTTACAGGATATTCCTGGTTCTGCATTCAGCAATCACTCCTGAAAGTGTTAGGGGACCATATGGGATTCCAGGGATTCATCCCAGTGAAAGCATGCATGACAAATATCTTCCCATTCTACTGATGCTCCAGCACCAGAAATTGAAGCTTTCTTTTGTTTGTTTGTTTGATTTTGAGCCACTTCTGGAAAAGCTCAGGAGTTACTCATGCCTCTGCACTCAAGAATGATTCCTGGTGGTGCTTGGAAGGACCAGATGGAACTTTAGGGATCAAACCAGGTAGGTTTATTGCGAGGTAGATGCCTTAACTGTTGAACTATCTCAGCAGCCCCAGGATTTCAGTTGTGTGAGTTTATTGTCCTCCTATCTGGGAAAAAGGAAATCCTAGGAGGGAATATTATATTTTCTTGCATTTGTCCTCTTTATCTTCCTAAGGTGAGCATCTTGTTTAACATTTCCTGGCTTTCCTACCTCTACAAATTGAAGAGATTTGCTAAGAAGTCCAAGTGAATGTGATCAGCAATGAGGATAATGGAAGAAAAGTAAGGTCAAGCTCAAATAGAATGAGCTAAAGTTCAGGATAACAACTTTCATCACTGTGTGTATGTTTTGTTTTGTTTTGCTTTTGCTGAAGTAAGATAGTTTAATTGAAACTTATCTGGAAAGATGTGAATGGAAATATAGAAGGAAAATATATTCAAGAGAGAACACATGCAGCAAAGAAATATATAAGGCAAACAAGTGAGATATGTTCAAAGGAGAGCACAGCTTGAAGAGCAAGTAAATGACTCTCTTCATTTTTAACTCCTTAAACCTCTTTTCTCTTATTTAATTTAAATTCATTCTATGCATTTATTTCTCCTTATTAGATGATTTGATAGATATTTGACATGGAAATTTAAAAAATTCAGTTCCATGCCCTTTCTCCTATCTTTTATTGGTCTATATAGATTCATTAAACTTTCACATCCAAATCACAAACTCATATTTAAACTGGTGGTGGGGGTGAGGGAGGCCATGCACTCTTATCTCATACTATGCATTCATCTTTCATAATAGCCTCTTATTTTACTATTCTAGTTAGGTCAAAGATATCAATGTCTGATAAAAAGAAAAATAACAGAAAAAATGACAATGTTTTCAAGTAGAATCTGGTTCTGTCCCTTGAAATCATCTTGACCAAGTCATAATGGAAGGTGGTAGGTCTACTCTGTGCTGTATATGTGGAAGGACACATCCTGCTCAGCATTTTCACACAATGGCACCCAGTAGCCCTGCTTTAACAACTCTTCTAAAAGAACACCAAGGAAACTGTTCTTTTTTAGTTTGTTTGTTTTTGTTTTGGAGCCACACCTGGCGGCACTCAGGGGTTACTCCTGGTATCTGCTCAGAAATAGCTCCTGGCAGGCACGGGGGACCATATGGGACGCCGGGAATCAAACCAACCACCTTAGGTCCTGGGTTAGCTGCTTGCAAGGCAAACACCGCTGTGCTATATCTCTACCCCCCCCCTTTTTTGTGGTTTTTGGGTCACACCCGGCAGTGCTCAGGGGTTACTCCTGGCTCCATGCTCAGAAATTGCTCCTGGCAGGCACGGGGGACCATATGGCCCTTTTTTATAATTTATTTATTTTTTTTTTAAGGAATCTGTTCTTACCTTGTTAAAAGAGCTTTCTCCTTTTCTGAAACAGCTTAAAAAGAGAAAAGAGTGAATTGTCCTTACTAAGAAAGGAATTTTTGAGCATTTCTCTGGCAATGACTGGAACCAGGGGGACCTAGTCAGTTGACTCATCACAGAAAAGGAGTTACATTCAGGAAGCAGTAAATAACACAGAATATATATGAATGACATTGAGAAGTGTCTGAATTGAGGCAAATAACTTTTGTTTCATGGATTTTTTCCTTTGTCTACAATTTTTTGGCAAAGGTTTTCATAGCCTAGCACTCTAGATCAGAAATCAAGCCTAAAGAAAGGATTGTATACCTCATCTTTATTCAGTGGAACATTAAACTCTGCGACTCTTATTTCTCTTCCTATAGAAACTTCTTCTTCCTTGAAACTATGCTGTTACTAAGAGCTGATTACTTCAAAATACATTCCCTTTAGGAATCATTGATATTCAACTCAATGTCAACAAAATTTAAAAATCAAACTAGCACTGGTGTGATGCTGCATAAATTTTAGCAATATAATTCAGAAACTTCAAATATTTATATCTTAGCACATCATACTCTCGGTCAAACTATATACATATAAAATTCATAGTCCTTCAGATCACCTCTTTCTCTGATAGCTTCTGTTTTGCCTTAAAAATATAAATATTTGTTTTGATTGGGTTTTTTCTGTTGTAATGCTTTATTATACTCATTATTCACCATTTGACTTATTTTTTATTTACCTCCCTCCAGTTCCATCCATGTTGTCACAGTGCAGTTTAATATCTTAATGGCTGTTAATTGCATTCTCTCTTAATTACATTCTCTCTCTCTCTGTATATATATATTCATATAATATTATTTAGGAAGTCTTCTATGTTTGAGTACTTAGATTGTTTCAAAATATGGGCTATTATAACTAAAATATTAATATACATATATTTTAATTTCTTCAGGTATATATTGAGGCATGAAATTGCTGAATTGTATCATAGTTCTAACACTTTAATAACATTTCACATTGTTTTTCATAAAAACAAAAACAATTTATATTCCCACACATAGTGTACAAGGTTTTTTTGTTCTACAACTTTACCAATACTTATTTCTATCTATCAATCTATCTATGATCCATCTATCTATCTATCCAATCTAACCATCTCCATTCTCACTAATATGGAATGGTATTTCATTCATAATTTTAATTTACATTTCCATAATAATACTCGATGATGAACATTTTGTGTGCTTCTCAACAATAAAACATGTCTTTGGAGAATAATCTATTAGATATACCAAGTTATTCTCTAATAATTTATTTATTTAATCACTGTGGTTTCAGAAATGTTTGTAATTGGATTTTAGTCATAGAGTATACACCGATCTTCACCAAAGTTACATATTTTTCTCTTCCTCTATCTTCAGGACCATTCTCTCTCACTACCATTGTCATGGTAGTTGTCAGTGCAATTAGTACTCCAATTGTATTGACCATTTGTGTAAAGCATCATATCATAGGCTGGTCCATTCTGCCCTCATCTCTATTGCCTCTGGATATTGTTACCATTCTGTCTTTTATTTTTCTCATATCCCACAGATGAGTGAGACTATTATATATCTATCCTTTTCCCTCTGACTCATTTAACTCAGCATAATCCTCTTCATGTCCATCCAGGTACAAGCAAATTTTATTACTTCATTTTTACATATTAATTACATTATGTAGCTATACCACAGTTTCTTTAGCCACTCATCTGTTGTGAGGCACCTGGGTTGTTTCCAGATCTTGGCTATTGTAAATAGTGCTGCTAGTAACATAGGAGTGCAGAGGGTTTTTTATATTGTGTATTTGTGTCCCTAGGGTATATCCCTAAGACTGGAGTGTATACATAATTAGTTAGATTATTTTGTGTTATGTCACAGACTAGCTCTGGGGGCAGGATGTATTAGAGGGCTTCTTTGATGCATGGACAGTGAAATATGAAGAAATCAGAGCACATGCAAATGTATATGGAGAACAGCATTCGCATTCTAAATTTAATATCCAGACTAATTTTTTTAAATATGGGGTACATTGTTGTCACAAATTAAAAAAAAATAATACTTACATTTTGTTTCTTTGAAAAGTATATAAACTTATCAGTGTATATTGTTTGATCTTTAAAACAATATACATGGCTTTAGGTGGTTTGTAAACTTAGAATACAATACAGTTCAGTTAGGAGCCTAGAGGATAAATGGAAGGTAAGTTTTTTTACATGGTTTTCTTTTTTTCTTCTTTCTTTCTTTTATTTTATTTTTTTTGTTTTTGTTTTTGTTTTTTTTTTGTTTTTTTTGTTTGTTTTTGTTTTTGTGTCACACCCGGCAGTGCTCAGGGGTTACTCCTGGCTCCATGCTCAGAAATTGCTCCTGGCAGGCACGTGGGACCATATGGGGCACCGGGATTCGAACCGATGACCTTTTGCATGAAAGGCAAACGCCTTACCTCCATGCTATCTCCCGGGCCCTTCTTTCTTTATTTTAATACATAAATCTTTATTTAAGCACCATAATTATAAGCATGTTCATAGTTGGGTTTCAGTCATAAACGGAATGCCCCCATTCACCAGTGCAACATTCCCACCACCAATCCCCCCTCCTCCTCCACTCCTGCCTATATTTGTGACATGCATTATTCTACTTCTCTTATTCTTTAACATTGTCATGCTAGTTATTAGTTCAGTTATTTTCCTAATAGTATTCATCACTCTTTGTGGTGAGCTTCAAATTGTGAGCTGGCCCTTAAAGCTCTATTGTCTCTGGGCCTTATTACAGTAATGTCTTTAATTTTTCTTAAAACCCATAGATGAGTGAGACAATTCTGTGTCTATCTCACTCCCTCTGACTTATTTCACTCAATATAATCGATTCCATATACATCCATGTATAGGAAAATTTCATGACTTCATCTTTCCTGATAGCTGCACAATATTCCATTGCATATATGTACCACAGTTTCTATAGCCATTCTTCTATTGAATGGCATCTTGGTTGTTTTCAGAGTCTGACTATTGTAAAAGCACTGCAATGAATATAGGTGTGAGGAAGGAATTTTTATATTGTATTTTTGTGCTCCTAGTACATATCCTTAGGAGTAGAATAGCTGGACCAAATGGAAGCACAATTTCCAATTTTTGAGGAATTTTGATATTGTTTTCCATAAAGGCTGGACTAGACGGCATTCCCACCATCAGTAAGTAAGAGTTCCTTTCTCTCTACATTCTCTACAGAACAGATAGTTCTTGCTCTTTGTGATGTATGCCAGTCTCTGTGGTGTGAGATGTTACCTCATCACTGTATTGATTTGCATCTCCCTATTAATTAGTGATGTGAAGCATTTTTATGTGTCTTTTGCCCATTTGTATTTCTTTTTTTTATCAAAGTGTCTTTCCATTTCTTCTCCTCATATTTTGATGGAGTTATATGCTTGTTTCTTATTAAGTTCTGACAGCACTTGACTATTTTTGAAATTAGTCCCTTGTGTGATGGGTATTGGGTGAATAGTTTCTCCCATTCTGTGGGTGGCTTTTGTTACTTGGGCACTATTTACTTTGAGGTGCAGAAGCTTCTCAGCTTAATATAGTCCCATCTGTTTATCTCTGCTTCCACTTGTTTGGAGAGTGCTTTTTCCTCTTGAAGATGCCTTTAGTTTCAATGTCATATAGTGTTTTACTATATGTTGGTCTATATAACTTATGGTTTCAGGCCTGATATCAAGGTCTTTAATCCATTTGGATTTGATCATTGTGCATGGTTTTGATGGGGGTCTGAGTTCACTTCTTTGCAAGTGACTAGCCAGTTGTGCCAACGCAACTTGTTAAAGAGGCTTGCCTTGTTCCATTTTGGTTTTTTTGCACCTTTATCAAAGATTAGGTGATTGTATGTCTGGGGAATATTCTCTGAATACTCAAGACTATTTCATTGATCTGTGGTTCTGTCTTTATTCCAATACCATGCTGTTCTGATAACTATTGCTTTGTAGTACAGATTAAAAGTTGGGGAAAATAATGCCTCCCATATTCTTTTCCCCAAGTATTGCTTTAGCATTTTGTGAATGTTTACTATTGCAAATGAATTTTCGAATTGTCTGATCCACTTATTAAGAAATATTGTATCTTTAGAGGGACTACATTAAATTTATACAATGCTTTTGGAAGTATTGCCATTTTAATGATATTAATCCTGCCAATTCATGATCAGGGCATATGTCTCCACTTTCGTGTGTCCTCTCCTATGGCTTGAAGCAGGCTTTTGTAGTTTTCTTTGTATAGGTACTAAACCTCTTTAGCTAAGTTGACCATAAGGTATTTGGGTTTGTGAGACTCTAATGTGAAAGGGATTGTATTTTTTTAATATTTCATTTAAACACCTTGATTACATACATGATTGTGTTCAAGTTTTAGTCATGTAAAGAACACCACCCATAACCAGTGCAAAATTCCCATCACCAATGTCCCAAATCTCCCTCCTCCCACCCAACCCCGCCTGTACTTTAGACAGGCTTTCTATTTCCCTCATACTTTCTCATTATTAGGACAGTTCAAAATGTAGTTATTGATCTAAGTAAACTCATCCCTGTTTGTGCTGAGCTTCATGAAGTGAGCTGTAACCTCCAGCCCTTCTCTCTTTTGTGTCTGAAAATTATTATTGCAAGGATGGGGTGTCTTTCATTTTTTTGTAAAACCCATAGATAAGTGAGACCATTCTGCATTTTTTCCTCTCTCTCCCTGACTTATTTCACTCAGCATAATAGATTCCATATACATCCATGTATAGGAAAATTTCATGACTTCATCTCTCCTGACAGCTGTATAATATTCCATTGTGTATATGTACCAAAGTTTCTTTAGACATTCGTCTGTTGAAGGGCATCTTGGTTGATCCCAGAGCCTTGCTATGGTAAATAATGCTGCAATGAATATAGGTGTAAGGAAGGGATTTTTGTATTGTATTTTTGTGTTCCTAGGGTATATTCATAGGAGTGGTATAGCTGGGTCGAATGGGAGAACAATTTCCAGTTTTTGGAGGAATCTCTATATCGCTTTTCATAAAAGTTGAACTAGAGGCATCACCAGCAGTGGATAAGAATTCCTTTCTCTCCGCATCACTGCCAACATTGCTTGTTCTCATTCTTTGTGATGTGTGCCAATCTCTGTGGTGTAAGGTAGGACCTCATAGTTGTTTTGATTTGCATCTCCCTGATGATTAGTGATGTGGAGCATTTTTTTTCATGTGTCTTTTGGCCATTTGTATTTCTTCTTTGTCAAAGTGTCTGTCCATTTCTTCTCCCCACTTTTTGATGGGATTAGATGTTTTCTTCTTGTAAAGTTCTGTCAGTATTTTGTATATTTTGGAGATCAGCCCCTTATTTGATGGGTATTGGGTGAATAGTTTCTCCCTCTCAGTGGTTGGCTTTTGTATCCTGGGCGCAGGCGCTATTTCCTTTGAGGTTCAGAAGCTTCTCAGCTTAATATACTCCCATATGTTAATCTCTGCATTCACTTGCTTGGAGAGTGCAGTTTCCTCCTTGAATATGCCTATAGTCTCAATGTCCTGGAGTGTTTTGCCTACGTGTTGTTCTATATATCTTATGGTTTCAGGTGTGATATCGAGGTCTTTAATCTATTTGGATTTTACCTTTGTACATGATGTTAACTGGGTGTCTAAGTTCAATTTTTTGCAAGTGGCTAGCCACTTGTGCTAACACCACTTGTTGAAGAGACTTTCTTTGCTACATTTAGGATTTCTGGCTCCTTTATCAAAAATTAGGTAATTGTATGTCTGGAGAATATTCTCTGAGTATTCAAGTCTATTCTACTGATTTGAGGGCCTGTCTTTATTCCAATACCATGCTGTTTTAGTAACTATTGCTTTGTAGTAAAGTTTAAAGTTGGGGAAAGTAATTCCTCCCATATTCTTTTTCCCAATAATTGCTTTAGCTATTCTAGAGTGTTTATTATTCCAAATAAATATCAAAAGTGCCTGATCCACTTCTTTGACGAATGTCATGGGTATCTTTAGAAGGATAGTATTAAATCTGTACAATGCTTTGGGGAGTATTGCCATTTTAATGATGATAATCCTGCCAACCCATGAGCAGGGTATGTGTTTCCATTTCCACGTGTCCTCTAATATTTCTGTAGCATAGTTTTATAATTTTCTTTGTATAAGTCCTTCACATTTTTAGTCAAGTTGATTCCAAGATATTTGAATTTGTGTGGCTCTATTGTGAATGATGTTGTTTTCTTAATGTCCATTTATTTCTTATTACAGAAAGGACTTGATTTTTGTGTGTTAATTTTGTAGCCTGCTATCTTGCTATATGAGTCTATTATTTCTAGAAGCTTTTTGGTAGAGTCTTTAGGGTTTTCTAAGTAGAGATGTCATCTTCAAACAGCAAGAGCTTAACCTATTACTTTTCTCTCTGGATTCCCTTGATAACTTTTTCTTCCTAATTGCTATAGCGAGTACTTCCAGCACTATGTTGAATAGGAGTGGTGAGAGAGGACAGCCTTGTCTTGTGCCAGAATTTAGAGGGAAGGCTTTTAATTTTTCTCCATTGAGGATAATATTTGCCATTGGCTTGTGGTAGATGGCCTGAATTATAGTGAGAAAGGTTTCTTTCATTCCCATCTTGCTGAGAGTTTTGATCAAGAATGGGTGTTGGACCTTATCAAATGCTTTCTCTGCATCTATTGATTTGATCATGTGATTTTTATTTTTCTTGTTGTTGATGATGTGTATTATGTTAAAAGATTTACGGATTTTAAACCATCCTTGCATTCCTGTGATGAAACCTACTTGATCATAGTGAATTATCTTTTTAATGAGGCATTGAATCCTCTTTGCCAGGATCTTGTTGAGTATCTTTGCAGCTGCATCCATCAGCAATATTGGTCTGTAATTTTCTTTTTTCGTAGCATCTCTGTCTGGATTAGGTATCAAGGTGATGTTGGCTTCATAAAAGCTATTTGTAACTGTTCCTGTTTTTTCAATTTCATGAAAGAGTCTTGCCAGGATTGGCAGTAGTTCCTCTTGGAAAGTTTTTTTTCTTTGTTTTTTGTTTTTGGGCCACACCCGGTGACGCTCAGGTGTTACTCCTGGCTATGTGCTCAGAAGTCGCTCCTTGCTTGGGGGATCATATGGGAACCGGGGGATCGAACTGCAGTCCGTCCTAGGCTAGCACAGGCAAGGCAGGCACCTTACCTCCAGCGCCACTGCCCAGCCCCTCATCTTGGAAAGTTTGAAAAAATTCATTAGTGAATCCATCTTGGCCTGAGCTTTTGTTTTTGGGCAGATATTTGATTACTATTTTAATTTCATCAATAGTGCTGGGGGTGTTTATATGTGCTACATCCTCTTGATTCAACCGTTGAAGACTATAAGAGTCCTAGATTTTATCCATTTCTTCCAGGTTCTCATTTTTAGTGGCATAGAGTTTCTCAAAGTAGTTTCTGATTACCCTTTGAATCTCTGCCATATCAGTAGTGATCTCTCCTTTTTCATTCCTAATAGAGTTATCAAGTTTCTCTCTCTCTTTGTTAATTTTGCCAGTGGTCTATCAATCTTGTTTATTTATTTATTTTTTTTTTGAAGAACCAACTTCTGATTTCCTCTATCTTTCAGATTGATTTTTGGGCTTCCACGTCGTTGATTTCTGCTCTCAGCTTTGTTATTCCCTTCTGTCTCCCTATTTTAGGGTCCTTTTGTTGAGCACTTTATAATTCTATGAGTTGAGTCATTAAGCTATTCAGGTAGGCCCCTTCTTCCTTCTTGATGTGTACTTGCAAAGCTATAAGTTTTCCTCTCAGTACCACTTTTGCTGTGTCGTATAGGTTCTGATAGTTTGTGCCTTTATTATCATTTGTTTCCAGGAAAGTTTTGATTTCCTCTTTTATTTCATCTCGGACCTGCTGGATATTCAGTATGAGGCTGTTTAACTTCCAGGTGCTAATTTTTTTCTTCTATGTCCCTTTGTAATTCACATATAATTTCAAAGCCTTATGGTCAGCAAAAGGTAGCCTGCAAAATGTCTATCTTTTTGATATTATGGAGGTATGTTTTATGTGCCAGCATGTAGTCTGTCCTGGAGAATGTCCTATGTACACTGGAGAAAAATGTGTATCCAAATTTCTAGGCATGGAGTGTTCTATATATATATATATATATATATATATATATATATATATATATATATATATATATATATATATATATATATACTAGGCCTCTTTCTTCCATTTCTCTTCTCAGGTCTAGTATATTCTTGGTGGGTTTCAGTGTGGTTGACCTATTCAGTGTTGACAAAGCCGTGTTGAGGTTCCCACAATTATTGTGTTGTTATTTATATTATTTTTCAGATTTGTCAACATCTGTATTTAATATTTTGCTGGCCCCTCATTCGGTGCACATATGTTTAGGAGAGTGGTTTCTTCCTGTTGTACATATCCTTTGATTAATACATAATGTCCATCTTTGTCCCTTACAATGTTCCTGAGTTTAAAGTTTGCATCATCTAATATTAGTATGGCCACTCAAGCCTTTTTATGGGTGTTGATTGCTTGGATAATTTTCCTCCAGCCTTTTATTTTGAGTCTAAGTTGTTCTGACTATTCAGGTGCATTTCTTGTAGTCAGCATAATGTTGGATTGAGTTTTTTGATCCATTTAGCCACTCTGTATCTCTTACCTGGTGCATTTAATCCATTGACATTGAGAGAAAGAATTGTCCTGGGATTAGATGTCATCTTTATATCGAAATTTGGTGTGTCTTTTGGTCAGACTTGTCTTAAATTAGGTCTTTCAAATTTTCTCTTAAGACTGGTTTTGAGTCTGTAAAGTTTCTGAGCTGTTGTTTGTCTGTGCAGCCATGTATTTTTCCGTAAAACCTGAAAGTGAGTTTTGCTGGGTACAGTATTCTAGACAAAGCATTTATTTCATCGGGTTTTTGTCACTATGTCCCACCACTGCTTTCTGGCCTTGAGTGTTTCTGGTGTCAGGTCTGCTGTAAATCTCAAGGATGTTCCCTTGAATGTAATTTCCCTTTTTGATCTTGCTGCTTTCAGAATTCTATCTCTATCTGTGGATTCGTCATTATGACTAGGATGTGTCTTGGGGTATTTTTTCTGGGGTCTCTTTTGGTTTGTACTCTTTGGGCATACAGGATTTGACTGCATATATTCTTTAGCTCCGGAAGTTTCTCTTTTTCTCTTTAATGATGTTCTTGACCATTGATTCTTCCTGGAAATTTTCTTCCTGGGTCTCTGGAATCCAATGATTCTTTTTTTTTTTTTTTTTTTTTTTTTTTTTTTTTTTTTTTTTTTTTTTTTTGGTTTTTGGGCCACACCCGGTGACGCTCAGGGGTTACTCCTGGTTATACGCTCAGAAGTCATTCCTGGCTTGGGGGACCATATGGTAAACCGGGGGATCGATCTGCAGTTCATCCTAG